>JAOUQU010452940.1:0-19137 GCA_028566735.1 Ammoglanis amapaensis | reverse complement strand
GGAGTACCCGGAGGAAACCCACGCTGACACGGGGAGAACATGCAAACTCCACACAGAAAGTCCCCAGCCCGACCCGGAGATCGAACCCGGGACTTCTTGCTGAGAGGCGACAGTGCTGAACCACTCAGCCACCGTGCCGCCTAAACTATCTTAAGCTTGCCCAGTTTACAGTCGGTAGGACCAAAAGCTTTAGTTGCTGGAGGAGACATCCAGAAGGGCGAGAGCCACAAAAGCAACATGACCAACATACAACAATAAAACCAACATGAATCCAAGATCCATAGAACCAACATGACCACAGAGAGTCTCTGATAGAGGTTACCATGGTTTAATTAGGGGGATTCAGTGTTGTACTTGGAAATGTTGCTTCCAAACAATATTTTTTGAATAGGACTTAATTATGAATCTTCTGCCCTGCCTCCTCCAGCAGCCGTGTTTCAAATATCTATGACGACCTACCAGGATCTTATTGAGTCACTCAATGGCGCCACTAAATTCATACAGCTTTGTGCACATGGACACAGTCGTGCTGGGACAAACTTCTCCTTCCGAAGTCTCCTTCCATAATGTGTGATGTCGTCAATCTCATTTCATTTATATGTATACAAAACTTGTCATGTTCTCCTAATCTCTTAATCCAAATTATCTCTTTAATGGGTGAGAACATGAAACACGTATCCTGGCACTATTTTGAGAACTGTTCACATTTTGAATCTCAGGAAGCGCTTCGTTCCTGTCTCAACGAGCCACTAAATTAAAGTCGTGATTCATTCATACGTGACCAGTCTTCTCAGACGTTTCCATGCGTGAAGTCTTGTGATGTAATGAGTGTGTAGTGCAGACAGATCAACAGTCTGTGAGTATTAAAGGTGTTTATGTTTTATTAAATTGGATTAAGCGATGCTAAAACTAGTTAATGGACGGATGGAACCTCCTCAAATAAGAATAAACTGAATGATTCTTTATGACAAGCCCCCTATTAAGTGCCATAGGCTTCATTCCCATAACTAGCATGAGTACAGTGTTGCCAGATTGGGCTGTTTGCAGTATTTTGGAAATGAAGCGGATTACATTTGTAATTAAACTAAAATAGGGATGTAATCATGCATTAATGATCAAGTTCCTTTTCTTAATGAATAAACAAAATACCGTAGCAACAGTCACAATGACCTCAATGTTTTCCTGTCTATACAGGGTGAAAGGTCAGATATCTTTGTTGTACATGTCTGTTTTATATGACCGAGTTCTTCAGCAGCTGTCCCTCATATAACCAAAACACTGCTGATTTTCTTAAGAAAGCCCCTTTCCCCTCAGTTCCCATCTGGGTGTCGGTGTTTCTGTGTGTGCTGGGTGGGGCCGAGGTCTGTTAAGTCAATCAGGGGTTTTAGAGAGACGGTCGTGGGTCCATCTGTGACTCTGGTGTGTGGCGGACAGCAGTGACAGTTTAATTACCTATAACAGAGGGGCTGGTACTGGGAGAAAAGCCTCGACAATAGAGCCGTGGCCAGTCGATGGAGAAATGTCTTGTGGGACGTGCCTATACCGACCATGGAACCTGGTTATACTAACTGCAGCATGGTTCAGATGAACATTTTTTTAATGGAGGTCTTATGTGACTAGGCCTCCAGGCCTTGGATGAGTAAAATGTGTGTAAACAACGACTTACAAGACTGTCTAAGAATCAATTCGCCTTGTTTATGCCTCGAAAAAAAATAAATGGCAGATGGTCCACATGCCATGTCAAGTGCCATATAATTAGAGCTCGGTTTGTCCCATATAGAGAGAGTAGAGCTGGCATGCCGTGATGGGCTACAAAAATAGTCCAGCTCGCCTCTCTGATGGTACGATCTCTGATGTTTAGAAGCCACCGTGACCGAGCAGGCGAATCTTACGTAAAAAATGGAGAGGAAGCTGGACCACAGGACAATCTTATCCTTATGCAACGGACGTTCTAAATGGGGATTGTTTTGGATCAGATGTTTGGGTTCTCCTACTACAGGGCAGGGACGATAAACATCAGTATCCAGATAAGTCGAGGTTTAAACACAGCTGCTCGGTATCTTGCAAATCCAAAGAAACGAATCTTGTCGCATATCAAACCGCAGAAGTTTATTACTTTCACATAATCCACCAGAAATAAGCATGTACACACACAGACACATACACACACACTGCATGTATGAAGCGGTAACCAGGCAACCAGGTCCTTTTATAAATAAGAGCCTTTTTTTTAGCTTTTTCATGGACGGTACATAAATCCTGCTCACCGATTCTGATTCTGCTATAATTAGAAAACATTTTATTTCGAGAGACGACGCACCGGATCGTTTCTCCTTTCATCAGACTTTCACTATAAAAATGACAAACATAGCGGAGGAATAAAATGCGGCACAACCAACTGAGTTTCTGTTGAATATATACAAATGACAAATAAATGAGAAGTTGTATAAAGGTCATGAATAGTAATATAACGATACACTTGACGATACAATTTTCCTTTAATATTTTAAAGTGAAGAGAAATAATTCATTTGTGATGAACTTTTTTTAATCTTAACAATGATTCAACTTTTATTTCTGTTGTGAGTAAAAATAAAGCCAAAAAAGTTCCACTTTTTGTGTTTAGAAGACATAACACTGCTAACAAAAGAACACAATTTCAGTTTTCAATTAAAAAACACAACACTGGTAACATACATAGCAGTTGCGCCCTCTGCTGCTTAAAGAGAGTATCGATGATGATCGATAAATGATTCACAGATTCAGAATCGTTCCCCAAGTAAATCGATCTCTGCGATTCTTTGCGAATCGTTACCAAAAGCATCAGTGAATGTCTATAATTAATAATTTTTCCAGTTTAAGCCAGAAATCCTCTCCCAAAACATTGTAACCATAGAATCATGTGCTATGGAATGTGGATTACTTATGGATTACTGTAATGACAGTAATGCAAAAGCTAAAAGAAGTAAGAAGTCTGGAGAGTTTTCTAGGCAATCGTGTGCATGTGTGTGTGTGTGTGTGTGTGTGTGTGTGTGTGTGTGTGTGTGTGTGTGTGTGTGGTATTAAGTAATCTAATTTGGTTTTGGCTCTGGTGCTGGTGTTTTTGCAGCTGATGAGCAGTTGGGTTTTAGGCATTAACAGGCCCAGCTGTTGGCCTTATTCCTACGTTATTAGCGCCAGAACAGATTGTTTATTTTTACACGAGGAGCTCGAAATTTCACGCACTGGTATCAAAACTATGACGCCCTTTTATGAAAACACAGTCGCCCACCCAAGCGTTGTAGTCTAATGAGCATGGAACTCGGACGAAAAGACTGGAACACTTAGATTTCTACAATGATTAACTATACGTACAACATGACCGAACGTATCAGGTTATGAACAGTTTTCATTTTCCCCATTTAAAAATCTTTTTAGATCCAGAACAGCAAATACGAGCACACAGACAGTTACATCAGAGTTCTATGACATGATTCACATCGTTTATTTGGGGCAGGGATGGCTTAAGTGTTAAAGTACTGGGCTATAGATTAAAAGGTTTCTAGTTTAAGCCCCACTACCACCAAGATGTCGCTGAACAATGCCCCTTAATTGCTCAAATGAGTGTTCCCAAATCGCTTTGGATAAAGGCGGCTGCTAATAATAGTTGCTTGTGTATTTGAATTTAAATGCCAACATTTAACCACTCCATGCATTGCAATAATAATCAGTATATCATTGTTTATAACAAGATAATCTGACCAAAGCAATAGTTTTCTGTCCGGATATATGTGGTGTTTTGGCGCCACCATGTGGATCTCTATAAACCTCATAAACTTTACATAAACTTCACGATAAACCATAAACTTCACATGTTTTGAATAATAATAATTATGATTATTACTATTATCGTCACTCTCATTAATATATTATTAATATTATTATTATTTAATTTATCGGTCTGCTTTATGTTATTTTATGTGAAAACGTGTAATAAATAAATAAGAAAAGTTTCTAACTGCGCATCATTACATATTTCACTAGAGGGCGACAAACAGCCACATAATTAAACGCTTCATGTTTTAATGTTCATGTTTAATGTTTAACTTCCTAATGTTTAACACAAATACATAATAAGCAATACAAAAGGTTAAAGCTTGAAAAACGTCATATTCCCTCCTGATGTACATTAAGTGTAAATCAAAAGTGTTTAAGTGTTTACCGTTCCAATCGTTTGCGACTCTTGGGCCCCTCTGTGAGGCGCTACCGATCCCCAGTGTTACTCAGCAATTACATTTTTACGGAGTAGGTTGCCAGTTCTTTCTCCAACCTCGTATTGCTACAGGGACCTTGTGAAACTACAGGACAATTTTACCCATTTCAGATCAACCTAGGGCATGTTTTTGGATTGTGTGAGGAAACCGGAGTACCCGGAGGAAAGCCCCGCTGACATGGGGAGAACGTGCAAACTCCGCACAGAAAGTCTCCAGCCCGACCTGGGGATCGAACCCGGGACTTCTTGCTGTGAGGTGACAGTGCTGAACCACTTAACCACCACAATTAATACGTTACAGTTATGATACATTCAGAAATAGTTGAACATTATCACTTCATGTTAGTGAAAATCTAGTCAAATTTAGTGTATCTGTGCTCGTATAAGTTTTACTTTACCAATTCTAGTGGCTTTGTTTGTGACTTTTGCGACTTTATGACATCACAATACCGACGACGTTAAAACGGCTCTTTTTCCTAACACCAAACTGTTTGTAATGATTGACAGAAAGCAAACGGTGGAATTTTATTCACACTTGGAGTGTTTATAGGTGCAGTAGAGACCCACATGGAAATACAACGTCGAAAAAAACTGAGCACAACATGTCCACTTTAAGGCTGGAATCATTACCGGACTGCAGTCGTATCGAAACCCTTTACTGGGCCTGTAAGGTGCTGAATGAGCCTCTGTGCGATTTACTGGCTGAATGCCCTTCCTATCCATAGGAAATATTCAGTGTTGAAAACCCCTAAAACCACACGTCTGGGTGTTTGGTTTAAGCTTAAATCTGTGTGCAGGTGTGAGCGCCGCTAGCTTGGAAGGTTTTTCTTTAGAAGACTTCTGAAACAGCGACATTCCTGTAAGCCTGAGGGTTAATATACTACAAAAACAAATTAGAGGAAATTAGACACGGGTAAGAAAACAGGGCCGTAATTGGACGGTTCGGAGCTTAAAAAGGCTGAAAAAACATGTTTTTGGCTTAATATGAATGTTGTGATCTTTCGCCCTAATTACAGGTTTCTGCTGATGGAGTTATTTGATATATTAGTAAGTCAACTTGCACGTATTCAGGATTTAATAAGATATTTTTGCACAGTTTATCCAACGACTATAGAGTAAAGTCTTCTTTATTATAGTGTGTGTATGTCTGTATATAAACAGGGGCAGGTAATCCACCCAGAATGTCCCCTTTATTAAATAAAATATAAAAACACCACATCCTAAACAGCCATAAGATTTTCGGGTGAGGTTCTTATGAGGTTCTTATGAGGTTCTGATGAGGTTCTGATGAGGTTCTGATGAGGTTCTGACGAGGACGAATCCCTTCCGTTCCATTAAAAGACACTAATCACCAACTAATGACTTCTAGACTCTATAGCGGCTTTATATCATCTTAATTTGCGTGACACGTCTTTCATTTAGCACTTCATGGAATGGCAACTGAAGCACAATTCACTAGTTCACTAAAAATTCCGAAGCCCAGGAAAATAGGAAGGTTTAACAAGGGTGTCATTCATTTCTTATGTAGTGTTACTAGCGCTTAATCGTGTGTAGGTGGACCTGCCAAGATGAGACACTTTTCACCCTGTATAAATGTAAAATAATGTTTACAGATGAATATCATAATAAATGTGATAATAAATGATGTATTAGCTCCTGTAGATGGCGCTATAATCCTGCTGTGTAGTCTGTGAGAATGTGTAGAATGTTCAGTTTTTATAGTGAGATATCAGATGTATTTTTTATTCTCTCTCTCTCTCTCTCTCTCTCTCTCTCTCTCTCTCTCTCTCTCTCTCTCTCTCTCTCTCTCTCTCTCTCTCTCTCCCTCACACACACACACACACACACACACACACACACACACGGTAGTGATTTACTACCACTAAATACTTAATGCTTCTTAGCAATATGATATATTAGCACATCACGTAACCTCCGACAGGCCACCGACCTGTTCAGGTGTTTAGTGTGGAGTTTGCATGTTCTCCATGTCAGCGTGGGTTTCCTCCGGGCGCACCGGTTTCTTCCCTCATGTCCCAAGACATGCAAGTAAATTGGAGAGACGGGTCTCTTGTTTATGTGTGTGCGTATGTGTATGTGTGTGTGTGTGTTTGTACCCTGCGACAGACTGGTTTGTACCCTGCGACACCTGTTCAGGTGTTAAATGTGGCGTTTGCATGTTCTCCTTAATTCTGCATGGAATTCAACCCACAACTGCCAGGTTGATTAGAAATACTGAAATCTGAAATTGACCTGTGTGTGTGTGTGTGTGTGTGTGTGTGCCTTGCGACTGGCTGGCGACCTGTTCAGGTGTTAAGTGTACTCACCCTCATGTCCCACCTTAACTGAGCGTGGGTCATTACTAAGTGTCGTGTAATAGTCGTCCATTGTAACGATATGGATTGTAACTCGACGGGATTCTTCCTGGTTAAATGAGGAAAGTTGTGACATCATACATGTTGACGGCGACGGTAGTCGAGTCATTATGGAACCTGTTGCACATGAAATACAATCACGATACGAACATCGATGCTCCTGCATGGGCGAGACTGAAATCCGTGGAGATGCAGATCGTCGGTTCTGTTAGACGACGGCTGATAGAATCAGACATCGACGGCGAAAGCACTTTCTCAGCCTGCTCTCTTTTGTTTTATCTTTATCCTTTACTCTCTCTCTCTCTCTCTCTCTCTCTCTCTCTCTCTCTCTCTTTTTCTCCCCCAACCATAAAGAATGACCTCATCGCTAAAAATGGCTCCCAGCTCCTTCCTCGCCTCATCATCAGAAGATTGGAGAGTGGGCACCGAGCCAGTTTTCTCCATCTCTTAAAGGCGCAGTCGCTTCCTTGCTTTATCTTCGGCACTTTATCTCACTCACATACACCGTATCACCAAAAGTATTCGCTCACACATCCAAATGATGGGAATCACGTGTTCCAGTCACTTCCATGGTCACGGGTGTATGGAACGAAGCACCGCCGACAGCATGCAGACAAACATGTTTTTTTTTATTTTTTACAAACATTGATGAAGGTGTGTCGCTCTAAGGATCTGAGTAAATTCCAGCGTGGGGGAGGAACTGTGATGTGGATTCCACCTGTATGTGACAACTTGGGATGAATTGGAACGGAGACCCAGAACCAGAACTTCTCGTACAGAGATCTGTATTGTGACATCACAAATTCACTTCTGGAAGGAAGAACCAGACCTCACACGCTACTGGACTGTTAATGGCGGTACTTAAAAAATGAAGTCGACAATGTGAAGCGAGCAACAGACGAACTGTGAGCAGGTAATAAATGAAGACGCACACAAATACGATTGTATTTTTTTATTTTTTTTATTTTTGTATCGTAAATAAGATGCCGACACTGAAATGCTGCAACCAACAGCACGTCTACGACATTTGTGCCCCATCCGAAGACGCCCTTGGATTGTCTTTGTACCCGACGCCCCGGGACTCAGATATATTGTACTTGCCCTTGCCCCCTTTTTTTTGCCAGCGAGTCCAAAACGTTTCGCTTAATTGGTCGATCACATTACAATATTTTACTTTCTAAGTGTTTCAGCTCTTCACTAATGGATTAAGCTTTCAGCTTTGATTTGTACGGGTCCGGTCCGGTACGTCCATTTCAGTTAATATCAGAGGGGTTGGATGGGAATTCGAGGTCCGGACCGGAAGAACGGATCAGTTCTTCCGCGTGAACTTTGGCAGGTCACGAGTACTGGACGAGAGACAAGATCCTGCTGATCGTGGGTCCTTACATTACAAAAGCTGACATACAGCCCGAACTTCTATAATGTCTAAAGCTCACATTGCTGTTTATGTCCGTAGTTTATTTCCTATTAGAGGATTTATGGCTGTTTTGTTCGTGGCAACTTTATGATTGAAATCATATCGGATGAAAATAAATAAATAATTCTCATTCACAAAATATAAATCCAGTAGAGTCTCGTTATAACGATGCGGTTCATTCAGTTTTTGTTTTCAGCATTATCGTGCTGCTCCGTGGTGCCCAACGTCTTCCAAACGCTCAGATGGTTTAAATTAAAGCTTCACCCCCTCCTCCCCCTCCTCCCCCTCTCCTTTTTTCCCACTGTAAATAACATGTCGGCGTTTTTCTGCCAATGCTTGAAATTCTCCAAAGTATTCATTTCGCATCATTCGCCTCAAAGCAAACCGAGCCCGGGTTCTTCCAGACACTTTCATAGGCTGATTAGAAAATTCGGGCCCCGTTTTCACTTCCATTCTTTCTTTAAAAATAATTTATAAAATAAAAAAATAAAAAAAGCAATGCCAGTGTGTCTGTGTCTTCTACATTCAGCCTGACGGGCGTCCAACGAAAATAAATCGTAACGATTTAATCTGCAGTTCGGGGTTAAAAATTCTTCACAGCTCCAGTCATGGCAGCGTTTTTTTCTTTTTCTCTCTCTCTCGCCGAAAAGCAAAACACTAAACGAAAACCCCGATTCCATTCCGTCTGTTAGCGCTTGGCACATGTACAGTAGCTCAGCAGAAAGGTCGTTTCAGACCTGTTGCAACTGTGGAAAGTGTTTGTTTGTTGTGGCTGCGATGAGCAGCGGGCCAAAGCCCGGGCGCTGAAGACGTCTGATGGGGTGACGGCCTCCGAACACGCCGCCGTCCGCTACCTGCAGGCTTACACATGTTTGATTTTTTCCTGCATCTGTTTGTGCAGGCGGAAAGTGCTGTTCCGGTAACAAAATCAATAAATCAAATAACCACAACATGCGACAAAGCAGAGAGGAAGAAAATACAGTAACACAAATGAAATGAAACCACGACAAAACAAATGTGTTTCGATCTCACACACAAAGAGATATTAATCGTTTTATGAGCTGTTGGTTATTATTACCCTTCTCCTCCCATGTGTGTGTGTGTGTGTGTGTGCGCTTCCGTTCGCCGTCACAGACTGGCAACCTGTTTAGGTGTTTAGTGTATTTGCCCAGTGTGTGTCCCACCGTGACCCTAAACGGGTCGATACGCTTTCACCAGATACTTCGATGTATCTGATACTCAACACCGGTTTATAAATGCTTCTCTTAAGCTTAAAACTCTTGTTTTTTCGGACTCCCAGATGTCCTAAAATCTAAAGGGGATAAGCATGTTGCTTAAAGTCTTTCTGTTCCTTATCATTGCAACATCGGTGCACAGCTGGTAGGTTTGGCAAAGAGAAAGCGAACGTGTCATTTGTTTTGTTTGGGAATGCCTCGGAAGGTCATTTAAGGATACTGCCTGGTAATAAATGTGTCCATGTAATCGTGTTTCTGTCTTATTATCTGATTAATTGCGCCTTGATTTTGAATTTAGACGTATTTCTTGACACTCTGAAGAGCGGTGGCGGGTTGTGGCTTTCCGTAACCAGAGTATCATAATATTTTACTGATACCGGATGGTAGTCTGTCGTGTCTTGTTTCAAATTTGTAGGCAATAAAACGTGCCAGACTTGTTCTACTGACGGTCAACTGCATGACTGACGGACTCCAGTTTTATATTATTCGAATTAGAATAATTCCAGCGCTGATCAGTGTGTGGCACACGATCGACTTGTTTCCCATCACTCTGGAGAGTCGATCCGAGCTGTGATTTGTCAATTGCTTGGCGCACCAAGTTACCAAATCTGAGGGAGGAAAAGTTAAATGAGGGTTTCTCATTGTTTCTGTTTCCCGGGTCTCTACAAACCAAGCGGAATGGAGAAAAACAGGGTCCTATAGCGGGATTGCATGATGTCTAATCCGGTTTGACAAAACAATGGCGGTTGGTGTAAAGGAAAGGGTCGATGACTCTATACGCTGGTATTTTCGGGGCCCACTCCAGGGCCAACGTGAAGGTCGTCCAAGCAGGAAACGAATTAGAAATGGAAATTAGAAATGTCTAGATTGGAAGAGGGCCGTCCAGGACGGAAAGACGTTGTTGTTGAGAATTATAACTGATTAGATTGGAAGCAAAATGGGGTTGAAAAGGTAAATGAAAAAAAAAAGAACAGAAAGGAGAACGGTAACAGATCCGCGCACCTATAAACCAAGCGAACGGCGTTTTCTAATTTCTATTATCAATTCTGTGTGTTTAAAACTTTACACCAAAAAAATTCCTCTTAATGTAAAAACTCCTTGTTTTCTTTCATCGTTTGGATGTCTTGAGTATTAAAGAGGAATATACGTGGGACTACGTCAAGCACGGATCACACAGAGTCTTAAAAATTATTAACAAATCGAGTGGATATGAACAAAATGCTATTTCGAGCGTCTCTGCTTTTTATTTTAATATAAAACGGCTCTTCATTAGATGACACCAACGATGCTTCTAAACTGTGCCGATGTTATAAAGTTGCGGATGTTCATGGATCGATGTTTGAGATCTCTGGGGACGGCTGGCTGGACCACTGATGCAATCAATAACGCTTCTGCTTTATTACTTGTTTACTGGTCTGTAGCTCAGTAGAGACAATCAGCCAGAGTAGAAGGAGACGAGGTTTGTGACATCATCATCACGTCCGGTGATATTAAAAACACAACACAACGGCCAAGGACCGAGCCCTGATGGACACCCTGATAAAATAGTGACGATCTTCGGATAGTAGCAGGAAGATACTGCTTCACCTTATTATGGGATGCTTGACAATTGTGTAACAGAACTGTGCTTGCCGTTTCGACAGGTAACGATCGCTCCCCGGGCGCTGTGGCTAGGGCTGTCGGGACGTGTGACATTTGAGATTCGGCCAAAAATTAATACTAAACCTGTGTAGGTTTTTAGAATCGGTGTATTGGTCGCCTCAGAGCACCCAAAGTTTCGGTTCGACTGGAAACCAGTACAATAATTGGCAAGTTTTCACGGCAGGAATTGCAGCTAAGATGATTTAACAATGACACACAAACCATGTGATGCTCGTGCTGAAGAACGTAACCCCGGAGTCTCTTTCTTTCTATTATATTATTGTATATTTTGCACAGGAAACACTTGTGCACCTTTAAAACGTGTCCCAGGCCCAAGGGTTCATCCTCTCTGAGCACGACTACTATAAATCTTCCCGCTACTAATCGAATGTGTGGGATTTTCTCCGCTGTGATTTATGATACTGGATGATTTACGTGGACTTGTATGGCATGTATATAACTCCAATCACTTATGAGCCTGTATGTTCTGGAGACATTTCTATAAAAAAGTAGCATGAACTATCAAATGGATCTTCCGTGGTCACTTTAGATGTTTTACTCTGTAAATATTTTTAAAACTTCTTTCTTTCTTACTTTCGCTACCGTACAGCCCTCATCACCTGGTATTCATCTTCTGGAATGGAAAGCAGTTTGAAAGAAATTCGGGAGGTCCTAGACGGCGTGCTTTTCTTTTCTCCGTAAAAGTGCGTCCATTCGACATCTTTTACTGTTTAGAAATTAGAAACAATTTAGTTGCTTGAGCAGCTTCATCGTTGGCTTGTAAGGCATCCTTTGTACGCATTCCGACTTTTCCTTGCTTTTTAATGGGAATGGCAACCGATCCTGCTCCGTAAATGGTCCTAAACCCAGATGCTCGGAGCCTTTTTGAATCATGGTAACAGCATCCTTCGCTGTCATTAAATACGGTGTATGGAACATTAATGTCTGTGGTGTTGCTATTTTCTATGTTAAAGTTGTGTACAGCTGCAATATTTCCTCATCAAGAATTCGACTTCCGGAAACTTCCGCCACCGTCCGAACCCCACTGCTTAAAGCGAAACGTTTAACATGACTAGATACTCGATTATTAGTGATTTATTTGTTTTGAACACACGTCCATCCATTACCCGGTGTTACCAGCGCTTCATCCTAATCCCGTTTAGTGTCACGGTGCGACACAAGGTGGACGGATACACTTAACACCTGAACAGGTTGCTAGTCTGTCGCAGAGTAAAATGCTGCCTAAAAGAAGCGACAGTTAAACTGCTTCAGTTAACCAATCGTATTTTACTGATCTAGAAATAGCGCCATCTAGCATGCTAGCCATCTTGAGTAGATAGTGGTCAAAGCTGTGTTATTTCGTAGCTGTAGTTTTAATTACTGCACTGAATGCTGGGAAATGAAGTTCACGGCCTCGTCAAACATATGTTGAAGTTATTACACAACCCCCATCTGATCTATTCTATTAAGAGTATTAACGTATAATAAATACCTTATAATTATAGTTATAAGTTTGGATTATGTGTACAAACATTGTGTGTCGTTGCTTTGTTGTTGACATGCTGTATCTGCATGATGTCAATGCTTCATGTCGCCATAACGACGTGAGCGAGAGGTGGATTTATTCAGGCCCCGGGGAGAAATGCACGGCTGGCCACTGCGATGTCTTAATTATTAACGGTGCGGTTCGATCCGCGAATCCAACATGGCGGTGTAGGTGCACTTTTTCGAGGTCTCTGCAGATATTTTAGGAACCCACGAAGGACCCGTGAAGTGAGGAATGCTCGACGAAACAACCGTGGGAGATAAAAGTCAACAGAGCTTTCTAACGTATTGCGGTCAGCGCCGTAAAACATGCCAAATAATTGTCCATAGTAACTGCAGACGTAGTACAGATGTGGTAAATGGAGATTAGGTTCGGGAAACGCTGACGTACCTCTCTGTGGCCAAAATAAGAAACCATTAAACAATAGCACGGGATAAACGTTTTGGTGGGTGGGGGTCTGGGGGGGGTAGTTTGGTTTGTAGAGGGAAATATTTGCCGTGCTACTCCAAAACCCCAAACTGACCTTTTAGTCACTTAAAAACCGGTCTCAATCTCGTGGGCTCTTGTTTACACTGCTTTGTGTTTGTACCGCGCCGACCAGCGAGCCGTTCGCATTCGCCGTGGTTCCAGTCTGTTTCATTTACCGCCCCAGAATAGCGCCGAAAAATGACAGGCTTTGCTCTACTCTGCAACGGTTCACTACCGGTCCTACTTCTTTCCAGTCGTTTTTTCCAGTCTTGTGGAAGGTAAGGGGGGGGGGGGAATCCATGGGTGGAAGAGGGACACCCGGTTCGGGTCGAGGCCTCCACGCTGAGCGGACGGGCCCTCCCGCTGACCCTCTGAAGGCCGAACCGGCTCCTGTAAAAGCCACAAAGCCGTGCCTGTCTTCTTTCTGCCGGCTTTATTAGCTTTTTTTTTCGAGTGACGTCTCAAGCTCACGCTGTTTCTGGTTTCTTGTTTCGTTTTTTAAAACTTGATGACTTTCATCCCACAGTCCAAAGACATGCAGTCGGGTTCAGTGGGGATACTGAAAATGTCTTTTGTTTGTGCGTGTGTGTGTGTGTAAGATCTGTAAGTTCTGCGCTGAGTTTGCATGTTCTTCTCAGGTTTACTCCCCGGGCACTCAGGCTTCCTCCCACAGTCCAAAAACATGCCGGTAAGGCAAATTGAAGATGCGATATTACTTATTAACTGTGTTTAATGCGACTCGTGTGATGAACGATCGTCTCCGGTCAGGAACGTTACATAAAGTGTAAAACACGACGCTAAATAAATAATATATATATATATATATATATATATATATATTAAACAGGAATACACACAAATACAAACACAAAGTTTTTTTTCTTACCGAACCAGTGTTTATTGTCTAAATAATACATATCAAGAAAAATAATGTCAATGTCCTTCCTATTAATGTCTGAGGAGTTTATGAAAATATACAGTACAGCTGATGTCTGTTGTTTGTACACACACACACACACACACACACACACACACACACACAAAGAAAAACAAAAGACAATAAAACATGAAACATTACAGATCCGTATTGAGAACCGACAAATAGAACGGACGGCAAAAAAATCGAAAATAAAAACACAGAATGGTGGTAAGTGCCCGAGCCAGTGCATTGTTGAGTGTGTAGAGAGTAAAAAGTGTGTTCAGTAACGTTAACCAGTGCTTGCAGAGACCAGTGCTTGTGGTGTCGGTGTACAGCTCTAACCTTCCACGTGGTGACGCGTACGGCTCACCATCGGCGCCGTGAGCAACCGGTGATGTCAGAACGCCGGTCGCTTTTAACGTTGCCTTTGTTTATAGACAAACGTGTGAATACGATCGAACCACGGCATCAGATACACCGCTCGCCTTGCATACAGATTTCTTCGAGAATTTAGATATGCGTAGGGCGTACAGACGTTACAGACTATTACCAGATTATCACTCATCTGATAGAAGACCAGTCATTACATTTAACAGGTTGCATTATGGGATGTATGAGGAGCTTAAAAAATACACAGAGATTTATGAAGGGTGGCTTAGTGGTGGGTGCTCCGGGTTTCCTTCCACAGTCCAAAGACATCAAGTACAGAAGGTTTATTGGAGATACTGAAAGTGTCCTCTGTGTGTGTGTGTTTGTGTGTGTGTGTGTGTGTCTCTGTATCCTGAAACAGACCTGCTGACCTGTTCTGACTGGTAACACTGCCTTCTCGGCACTTTGCCTAGTCAACAAACACTAGGGGGCAGCAGTGAGCACACATTGAAGGGCACCCGAAGCGCAGTTTGGGCTAGGGTGGGGGGTTTGGGGGGTTCGTTGCCTCGTTCCGCACTGAAGGCACTTCAGTGTCGTGAACCGTCGGCTCTCGGGACTCGACCCGGCGACCTTCTGATTACGAACACGGTTCTCTAAACGGCAGGTCACGAAACGCCTCAAAGTAACGGAGGCAGATGAGTCAAATTTAGAAACTGGATTTTGCGAAACGTCTTCTCGAGGAAATCGGTGTATCTATGACTGATGCGTGTGACCGGGAGGAAGCGGTCACGTCTCAGTGAGGTTAGACCTGTAACTTGTAGCCGGAAAGAATACGTGGATGAAAAGAGGTGGGAAAAGAAAACAAACGCTCAATGACAACGAGTAACGTTTACATCTGAGACATATATATATATATATATATATATATATATATGCTTAGATGAACACTGTGTAAATATAAATAAAAAAATGACCACATTTTAATAAATAATTCTATTATTTACAACATTGTATATTGCTAAGTGACTTAAATTACTAAAATACTGAATAAGTAAGCAGCAAACATTCCAAGCATGAGGTACAGCGAAAGGAAACCTGTTTGGAGTTTACAGTAGAATATTGGATCGTCCTCGAACATCTACATCAGGCTTCGCTCGTTGTCATGGCTTCCGATCGACGTCTCGACGTCGAATCCCGAAAGAACATTTGGAGGGATAAAATGTCCGCGGTGGCGCCGCCTGAAGTGAAACCAGTTCTGTAATTCTGCTTCGTATAGTCGCACGTGTACTGGCATTAGTTCTAGGCACTCTCGCTCTCTCTCTCTCCGGGTGATATAAATATAAAGCAGCAGTATTCTCGTATTTATTATTACGTACAATAGCATACAGTTTAACACTAAGAATAAAGACATTAATAAAGACTACATATCACGTGGTACATTTAGGAAAAGAAAAAAAAACTTGGATGCTAAACAAGCAGCCCACTAGTTTGCTACCTGCGCTACCTACAGGGTCTTTTCGTCCGTTCGTCGGTTCGTTCGCTTGTTTGTTTGTTTTCTCCTATTGCCATGCTTTACTACCGGCGTTCGGCTGGTTCCTTAGGATATCCGTATTAACGTTGACGAAAAGCTGTACTTTTGAGTGTACTTAGATTCGATTTGAAACGTTTTACCTTCATATCAACATCATCGGGCGCTAAAGTATAAAACAAAAACAAAAGGACAAACAAAAACAGGTCAAAGTACATCGTTCAAATGTAAACTAAGAATATCATCTCATGCGACGTCTACCTTTCTGACCATAGCAGCTTCTTTTTTTTCTTCTTGAGGTTATTATTATTTTTTTTATATTATAATCGTATTTTTACATACAACTTTTACAAAGACAAGTGCAGAAATTGAGGTTTCGATGATATAAAACAAAAATACTGATGCAGTTTAAGAATACGCCACCAACTACAGAGACATATTCCAACCATCGACATCACACTATCGTCGTCGTGACGATACGCGACAGAGCCGTTTCTCTCTCTCGAGATCGCTCGCTGAACTGGCGTGACCCGTCTCGGCTGATTATTCAGTCGTACGTTGTTGTTGTTTTTTTTTAAAGGCTACGTTTCGGTGTCTGCCGCTGTTCTCGTGTTATCAGTAACAGATGCACGAGAGGAAGCCGCGGTGCAAGCGTGTTTTGGAGAGAGTTCACGGACGGTGTGAAGGTGAAACGTCTGGAAGTCCATCTGTCTACGACGGCATCGGGATCTTTGAGCATGGAAATGAGTTATTTTTTATTACGTTAATAAATCGAATTCGTATTAACACCTGTATTTGTTTTAAAAAAACAACCCTCTTTCGTTCAGACAACCCTAGCGGGGTGTATTCTGATTTCCTTATTCTGGTTTCTTTAATCTAATTATTATTTTTCATGCTCCTTTAAATTACGCATAATATATTAATATTAATTGGCTTGGTAGTTAGAATTCTGGTTCCATTCCCGAGGTTTTTGTCCGGATTAACTCCGGTTTCCTTCCCACAGTCTAAAGACACGCTGTCGGTTTGATTGGAGCTGCTGGAATTGTTCGGTATATGTCGTGTCTTTGCCTCTGTGTTTCCTGTCACCGCGACAGACTGGCAACCTGTTCAGGTTCAGGGTTATGATTATTAAAATAGAACGGCAGATTAATAAAGTTTGATTTGGGCTACGTTTAGGGTTAAGTTTAGGATCAAGGCTAATTTTAGGGTTACGATTATTAAAACAGCACGCCACATTACTAAAGTTTAATTAGGCTTAAGATTAGGATAGAGGTTAGGGTTAGTGACGGTTAGGGAAGGGTTAAGGTTAGGATTATGGTTAGACTTAAGGTTAAGTTTTGGGGTTAAGATGATTTAAAGAGAATAGTAAGGTTAGGATTAGGGTTTGGTTTAGGATTAATTGTGAGGTTAAGTTTGGGGTTATGATTATTAAAATAGAACTGTAGATTACTAAAGTTTGATTAGGGTTAAGATTAAGATAGAGGTTAGGGTTAAGAGAGAAGGTTAGAGAAGGGTTAAGGTTAGGATTAAGCGTTATGGTTAAACTTAAGGTTAAGTTTTGGGGTTAAGATGATTTAAATAGAATAATAGGGTTAGGGTTAGGGTTAGATTTAGGATTAAACGTGAGGTTAAGTTTGGGGTTAGGATTATTAACATAGAACGGTAGACTACGGTAGGGTCTAGGGTTAAGGTTAGGGTTTAAAGTTTAAGTTTAGGGACTGAGTGAGTAAATAAACGTAGTTTTGTAGCCCCACTACTACCAAAGTAATCACTGTTGGGCTCCTGAACGAGGCCCTCAAATGTTGTGTAGAATTGCGATTATAAGTCCGCTAAATGCCGGAAATGTCAATTTTAATACACGCCAGTAGGGGTGCTGAACACGAGGCTCAATAAGGTCGTATTTCTGAACCTACATGGGCGTCTTTACAAGCATAACTAGGGTTGTAATTTGTGGAATTCGGGGTGCGAGTGTCTCGTGGCGACCTGGAGCTGCTCCACCTCGGAGTTTCCTATGTTTCATGCAGTCCGGGTTCAGTGCAGCCGAGAGAACGTCCGTCAGAACGTCTCGCTAATGATTCGTCAGGATTAAGTCAACGATCCGTGAGCTCGATTAGAATATTCGGTGTTACGAAACCTTTATAAATAACCTGGAGAACGGAGACGGTTGGATTTTCACGTCCTCGATTTTCCCTCCAGTCGTTTTTTTTTATTCTTTACGCCACTTTATAAATATTTAAAGAAATGAGTTATTTTAGGGGTTTTTTTTGGTTCTTTTCTCTCCCCGTGTTCACATCTGCACACGACATTTCTTTTTGCTATGGTTGCACCTTACTAGTGATGACTAGGGAATACAAAAAAGCAATAAGACGGTCAGATGCAGACTCGGGTCCAGCTCCTTCTTCCGTAGATGAGAGTGAAACGCCGCCTCGTCTCTTATCCATCCGTGAACTTTACCGTTTGTCGCATTTCGAACTGTGTGGTTGACTTTGTTGGACGGCATTCCGCCGTGGGTTGGGATCGTCGGGGTCGCGAGGGCACATCTGCGGGCACGTCGGGGGGTACAGCATGAGTGGGATGGCCCTCTTGTAAGCAGCATGGTGAGAGATGTTTGCGGATACTTTGTTTTTGGTTGTTGTTGTTTCTTTTTCTTCTTTTTTTTCCGTCTTCGCACTGGTGGATGAACTGGTGGCGTGGGTGGTCTCAGCCCATGGCGCGATGCCTAGGGCCTTTGCTGTTTTCCTGGGCATTGGGGTCTCGACACGCACAGTCTTCTTTTATATTACAGGACGTCGGGAACGGAATCACCTAGAAAAGAACAAGCGTCAGTCATCATATCACAAACGGGGTTCGGGGGTGTAAGGCGGCGATCCTGTGCTTAGCAACAGCGGTTCGTACTTGGTGCTTTTGCATCATGAGGAAACATCACGAGATGGCGTCCATCCATTTTTAAGATCGGTCGAACCAGCGGAACAAAGTCGGTAAACGTGTAAAAATGGCACTGCAGCAAAATGTTTGCCGAGAGAAGAAGGAACGCTGCACACATATGGATGCAGAAGAACAAAGGCTCACTTATACTTGGAGCAGGGGAGGGTGGAATGGCCTCACATTGCCCCGTGAAACACCCAGGGTTTCCCTCTTACTGTCACACACACACACACACACACACACATATATAACTAGAATGGGAAAATCTCCCAAGTATAAATCTGCTCCATTCATGGTGCCCACAAGTTCTAGTTGACATCTTTCCACTTTCCCGGATAGCCATGCGCCTCATTACAAGCCGCCAACACTTCTCAAGCCACTAGGTTCATGTAAGTGTGTGTGTGTGTGTGTGTGTGTGTGTGTGTGTGTGTGTGTGTGTGTGTGTGTGTGTGTGTGTGTGTGT
>JAOUQU010452832.1:0-19138 GCA_028566735.1 Ammoglanis amapaensis | reverse complement strand
ACACACACACACACACACACACACACACACACACACACACACACACACACACACACACACACACACACACGTGCATGAACACACAGTTCTAAACTGTAAGTCCTTCTCAAAATACATGCACACACACTATACAAACTAATGTAGGACTCTAGTAGTTTCATCTTGTACACACACACACAATGCCCTTCTCCAAAACGCACGCACACACTCACGCACGCAAGAGTGTTGGGGGGGGGGGTGATGGCAACTCTACCATACAAAAAAAGCAACTCAAGCTGACAATCACAGCATGTCTGACATATTTCAGGTGAGCCGCTCCTCAGGTAGTGTCTTTAAGATGTAATAAAATACTTCTAGGGTTTAATCGGATATAAATATATCATCGTTACTTCTAATGACTTGAAGAATTGCAGGTCCTGTGAGGCTCATTACTTGTTCCTCTCTATGCAAATACCAGGTTCTTAATTAATGTTAATGAAGGTTTTAATTAGAACACCCCCGCTCACACACACATTTCTTCTGCATCTTGTAGTGTTAAGCCAAGCGAAGTCTTTAAAATCTTTTGATTGTGTCTTTTTTTTTAAATCTACAGATCTGCCAGGTTCCCGGTAGAAAGCATCCAAAGAATCAGAAAATCTGGAAGCCGAGAGCCGATGGCAACTCAGACCGGCTGAACGAATGAGATGTAATCATTAGACTCTCAGTGTTTAGTAAATGAGTAAAATTCATTAGTTATTTACATACGAGAAGGTCCATGGAGATTCCTGCACACACACACATACACACACACACACGAATCCTGCTTATGTCTGAAAATGTGAAACATGAGCACGCTCCCTACTGAGATCAGAACAATGAATGGGACCTGAACGGCAGGGTGGACGTGGTTCCGTCGGGTCTTCAGAGAGGAACAGACGGTGAGAAACTGGGCGGGAGAACACCGAGTATGAAGGAATGAATGAATCAGGGTTTAATAGAACCCGAATCTTCTTGAGGTCTCGGATCTAAATCACATGTTCAGTCATGTTTATATGAACACACCTTATAGTTGGGAATCTGCTGAGGTTTCGTAGTTTATTTATTTTAATTAAATTGAATGAAATGTGAAACTATGGGGTGGAAAAAGGGTTCGTCGAATATTTACATTTCTTTTAAATATTTAACTGAACGAACTAAAATGTGGTTTCAAAACGTAATGATTACATAAACTGATCAGCGTATGAACTCCCCTCAGTACTAGTTTTACAACATTTACATTTATAATGTTTCAACTGTGTGTGAACTTTAACTGTTGTTATTGATGCTTCGATGTTTTCCAGGATCAATAAAGTGTGTGTCTGTCTGTCTGTGTGTGTGTCTGTCTGTCTCTGTGTGTGTCTGTCTGTGTGCCTGTATGTCTGTGTGTGCGTGTGTGTGTTTGTCTGTCTGTGTGTATGTGTCTGTCTGTGTCTGTCTGTCTGACTGCATGTTGATAGAAATCGGACAGAATGAACACAATATAAAGTGTTTATTGTTGTTGACTTGTATGTGTAGGATTGCTGCTCTATTTCGTCTGTACGCAGTGTAACGGCAACAAAGGTTCGTATTGTTATTACACTCTTATAACACGCTGGGATTCGCTTCTACAGCCGAACGACACGCCTACAAGACAAACGTTTGTCCAGGATTTTGATGACGTGAGACCGGAACTTTTATCACTTCGTTACTACTTTGCATCCCTATCAAGTTCATGAACACTGCAGTGTGTGTGTGTCTCTCTCTCTGTGTGTGTGTGTGTGTGTGTGTGCAAGCTCGAGGCTGGTGTTTGTTTTTAAGGTGTACTAAGTAAGCTTTAGTGTAAACACTAGTGTGTGTGTGTGTGTGTGTGTGTGTAATCTGAACATGCTATCTATCAGTACAGAAAGTATATGATGCAAACATAAACACACACACACACACACACACAGCTGATTTTTACATAGGCAGGGAGTGACACACTTGGCAAGAAGATCAGATTCATGGTTAATTAAAACAAATAAACAACAACAAATTAGTAAAGGTACGATCGTAAAGATTGTAATCATCATTATTAATATTATCATTAATGGTTTTAATCGCATAATTGATTATACATAATGAATATCTTATATATAGATTTTTTTTCATATAATTACACAATATTTGATATTATTTTAATGGATAATATTAATTATAATGTAATAAAATGTTTTGAGCAGCACGCAGGGGGTTCGATATGAAGAACAGAGACCCCGAACCAGCCTGTGAGGGTCGCAGGGGTCACATTCCAAAACACGGCTGGTTTGGGAGTTTCCTTCAATCCAACAGAGTTGCATGTGGAGAGTAGGAACACACACACACACACACACACACACACACACACACACACACACACACACACACACACACACAGAAATCTTTGTTAAAAACCTAGACCTCCAGTTTTCTCCTACAGCCCAAAGGCAAGCAATCCAGTTAATACTGAAATTGTCCCCATGCATGTGTGTGTGTGTGTGTGTGCCACCCTGCAACAGCTTGGCAATATGTATTCGCAGAGTGTGTGTCTGAATAAGAACCCTAAAAAAGTTTAAGTTCTGTAACGTAACCCTAGATAAGATGGTCGTGCACACACACACACACACACACACACACACACACACACACACACACACACACTAAACTTAAAGCTTTGACTCAGGACTCCGCCCGGGTGCACAAAACAAGGAACCATAATGACCCGTGTGGTGGTGTTTGGTGTGACCACAAACCCTGCTGAGTATTTTTGGGACGCTGGAATCGGAGGCAATTCGGCGGAGAATTCAAACGGAGAAAATCTGCATAAATAAAAGTAAAAACTGGTATAAAGTACCAACGATCTGAGTTTGTGTTTCTAAATCGGGGTTGTATTAGAGTTACAGGGTCTCAACATTTTAACTTTAGCACTTTTAATTAAAGCCATAAAAGTCTCGGACCAAGTTTACTACAAAAAAAAAAAAACTAAACAAAACAAACAAACAAACAGGAAAAAACACTTTTATTATTATTTACTTCTTTTTTAATCAATTCGTTAAACCAGTTGATTAAAGCAGCTCATTCGTCTCTTCATGGCGTCACATTTATTAATAGTAAAAATGATTAAAAACAGCCTTGACCTGGTGGTTCCAGAACCGGGCTGCACACCGCTTTGGGTACGTGTGCTCACTGCTGCTCCCTAGTGTTCGTAAAGATAAATATTGAGTACAAGAACGTGCAGACACCAAACCGCTTTAGACAGGAATCGAACCCTTGAGGCGACTATAAGGATCTAAACCTGCATAAAGAACTTTCCAGATCTGGAGATGGAGACACCGAGAAGCTTTCCAGGTCTGGATCGGGAACGGTTCTGGTTACTGTGGAAACAGGATTCCGATTCTCTTAGCCACCACCAAGACTGGAGTGGCCTGCAAGTCAGGTCGAGTCAGATTTATGAGGCAGAGGGCGACAGCTGACAGGGAAAACATTACCGAACAAGATATCACAGGAAGAACCCATGAACCCGGACCGGCATCGTGTCGGTGGAATAGTGGAACTCTCAGGTCAAGGTGCACACATGAGACTGTCTATCGGAGCAGCTGGTTAGAAATCAACTAACTATCAGTGACTAACTGCCGTGACTTACAGGACTGACGGGGTTAATAATCATGTCCAAATTACCGGGGTCGTAAGGCGGCACGGCGGGTAGCAACGTCACCTCAAAATCCCTAGACGATGCAGTATTGGGTCTTTGTTGTGTGGTGTTTGTATCACACAGCAGACTGGAAGACTTGTTCAGGTGTTTAGTGTATTCGTCTCCTGTATGTGTGTGTGTGTGTGTGAATATTTCAGCAGACTGGTGACCTGTTAAGGAATTTACTGTATTCACCAAGTTTGTTTGTTTGTCTCTGTATCTTGGAACGGACTGTAGACCTGTTCAGGTGTTTCATGTATTAACCCAGTGTGTGTGAGTGTGTGTGTTTTTTTCCTTTCTGTATACTGCAATAGCGACCTGTTCAGGTGTTTAGTGTATTCACCCCCACGCCCCCCATTATGTGTTCCATCGTGACCCTAAAATGACATTAAGCGCTGGTAAGACTAGATGATGGATGTTGTTATTTGCCTAATATGGTTCGATCAAAAACAAACAAACAAACAAACAATGTATTCACAACAGTGTTCACATCAAACAAACAAACAAACAAACACACGTCCATAATAAAACAGCTGTTTGTTGTTGTTGTTGTTGGTGCGGACGTGGCCCGGTCCTAATTTCCCAGGTTAACTCTGTTTCTCTTCGCGCCGTCGCCGCTGAACTTTGCCCGCCGGCGTGTTTTTCTTTTATCGTCGAGATTATCGGGACTAATATAAGCTCAGCAAACACTCGAACCCTCGCACACTAGTGACTCTTGCACGAGAGTGAAACAGTGACATTATTCACCCATACACCCCCTCCTCTCACGCACATCTGAGGATGAGAACATCTGGACTGTTGGCGCTCGGCTTGGTGGCGTCTCTCATCTGTACCGTCCAGGTAGGACACGCGCTCACGCTGATATACATACACATACGACCCGGGTTCGAATGCGTCGTATACACACATGCACACATACGTGCAAGAATTACCTTGAATCGCTACACTCCTGAACACACACTAGGCGGCGACAGAGAGCACACGTCTCAAGCCTGGCGGGCAGCCCTGGTTAGGGCGATCTAGTCGAGTGCGCTTTACTTCGGTCGCCACCTTTCGGAGGTCAAAGCCGCAATTTTCTGGGTCACACGGATGCATGTCAAAGAGCGAGATAGTGAGGACACCATGAACGACATTCATGACCCACCGAGCTGTTCGTGGAGGGGATATATCAGGTCACAAGTGAACATTCTATCCTCGGAGTAAAGGTTTCAACATCAGTAAAAAACAGAATCGTGATGGTTGATGGGTCGGGATAGATGACTTGCAGGTTTTGTTTCGTGCTCCCGTTGTGCAGGCATCAGCGTCTTTTACGAGCGGTCCAAGGGAGGAACGGCGCTGAGCCAGGGACTGGTCCAGGGGGCCAAAGTCTGTTAATGGAATCAAACAGGAATGCTTTTGTTTAGTCGATGCACGTGAACACGTGCAGCACGATGAAATGATTTTTCTGTGTTGCAGGTACGAGCGGCTCCGGTGCAGGACGACTGGGCATCGGGACTCATCCATCGCGCCAAGCGCTCGTTGCTATGGAGATGGAACACGCTGAAGCCCGTCGGCGCCGGATGCAGAGACAATTACGAATGCGGCACCAATTACTGCAGGTTTTATTATTGATTGATTTACATTTTATAGCATCACGTTGGTTTAAGGGTCTCGATCGACCTAGCCGTGGTGAGATTTGAACGAGCGTCCGTCGGATTGTTAGCCCTGTACCCTACCACTTCATTACAGCTGGCCTAGAGCTGCCACCGTTGGGCTCCCGAGCAAGGCTGTAATACCCTCGATTTGCTCAAAATGGTGTTGTGTTGTAATTGTGAGTCGCTTTGTATATAACGACAGAAAATGTAACATGCACATCCTCCTGGCATCTGTGCGTGTCTCCACAAGGCACTCCGGTGTCCTCACACAGTCCAAAGACATGCGGCAGGGTCAGCTGGAGATACCGAAACCCTAAACAGGACGATGCCGTCTTGTTAAATGCCTCGTTTCCAAGGCGATTCGACGACTTGTTTTCTTTCTGCACCTTTAGGAGAAACGTCTGCACCTTCCAGCCCAAATCCAGCCCGTCCTAAACACCATGAGGATGCACACGGAAGAGGTGCATGCTGGGAAAGCACAGCAGCGGCTCGGAACACGGCACGCGGTCTGAGAATGGAAGCGGGTCTGAATTGTGTTTGCGTGTACAGCAGAAATACAGTCGACACTAAAACAAACCCTCCAAGCCTTCATGCTTTTATTAGCAGCTTATTTATTCGTCAGTATGAACAATATTGTAATCACAACATGTAAATACGCTCGGTTGTGTCACAAATGTTGACATTGTTACGTACAGAAGTGCAATTTGTAACGTTTGTGTGTTGTTTGCTGTTTTTTATTTTCATTTTAAGGAACATAAGGAAATATATCATGAAATAAATGAATCAAACACACACAAAAAAGCGAATAAGTGAACCGATAAAGTATTTTGCAGCATAATTTAAAGAAACATTATGTGTAGTAATCTGTGGATTCATTAAGCACACAAACATCAAACGCACAACAAGAAATGAAATGTGGATATTAAACAAGTAAAATCATCGAGGGAAAATATTTTATGCAATATTTGATTTGCTACTTGCAATTATTAGTATCAGTATTTCACACAATAACGTTTTAAAAACAAATGTGTGTGTATATATGTCCACACACACACACACACACACTGGGCAGCACGGTGGCTTAGTGGTTAGCACTGTTACCTCACAGCAAAGAGTCCCCGCTTCGTCCTCTCCATGGACAGTCCAAAAACATGCAGTCAGGTTAACCGGAGATACTAAAACTGTCCTGTATGTGTGTGTATGTGTGTCTGTGTGTGTTTGTGTGTCCGTTCATGTCCCACCGTGACCCTAAAAGTGATTATAGTGCAGAAACGCTTTTGTCGAACCCCTTCGTCTGTAAATCATGATCCAGATGTTACACTGAAAAATCCCTTCTTACAGCACAACAACATCAACACAAACAATCGAGCTTTAAATGAAAATAGTTCTAAAGTAGTAGTTATAAAGTTATAAAGCAACAAAACAAACTTAACAAACGAGATAAACAACAACTCGAACCAAATTAATACAATCGAATGAAATGTAGAGCGTCAGACACCCGTTTACTTCCATTTCTAACACGTTCTGGCTTTAATCTGTCCGATCGGAGACGTAAACAACAACAACAACAACAACAACATCCTTGATAAATTCACTTAACTGTGTCTATTTAGAATGAATCTTGATTAATGACTTCATTCTGTTAGGAGTTGTGTAACATCTCACACCACCTAGAAACACTTATTATAATCATAAAATAAGTATTATTAGTATTATATCATCAGTATTTTCTAGGACTGTCCACAACCAAGGATTTTGTTGGTGGACCAGTGGTCGTCATTTACTCCAACTAATTATTATTATTATTATTATTATTATTATTATTATTATTATACAGTATACACGTGTAAGCAATTATAAATAAAAATAAAAGCAAAAATCTCTCTATATAAAAGCAAATTCTGTCTGATATTAATTCTGTCAACGCGAAACAAAAGCAGTGCATTTAAATCCAAACACAAGTAGGTAAACACAGGCCGCGTTAGCTTAGCTAGGACGATCCTCCCGGGGGATTAGTAACTAATACTGAACATGCTAAAATGCTTTAACACTGTTGTGCACGGCTGCAAAGTTACGACACGTTATTCATGTCACCTTATAACCCATCGCCACGAAGACCCCTCATAATACACACAACACACCATAAAATAAATGCTTGTTGGGTGTGTGTGTGCTAATGGAGTAAAAAAAAAAAAAAGCTGATGATAAAAACGTCACTGTGCTCAGTACTAACCCAAACCGGAACCCCCCCCCCCCCCGGATCTTCATCATCCACGTGTTAGGAGCTCAATACCCCCCCCGCCGGATCTTCATCATCCTCGTGTTAGGAGCTCACCAGTGGCTGGCGTTCCTCACGGCTGCTTTGCTGGAAAAACACATTTAAGAACCGTAAAACATTTAAACAGGAATGAGAACCTACAACCAAGCACAGGACCGGACAGTCACGTACGATTCCCACTGAGCACGAAACATCGAGAACAAAGTTACTCGGGGAGCCGTGGGGAGGTTATAATGAGTTACGACACCAGCGAGGAGGAAAACTGCTAAATAACCATCGAGTCCCTCGTTCTCACTATCAGTGTGGTGCCAGTTCATATGAGGTTCAAAGGTCAGTTCATATTCATGTAAACAAACAAGTTCAAAGGTCGGTTTATATTAATGTAAACAAATGAGTTCAAAGGTCGGTTTAAATTAATGTAAACAAACAAGTTCAAAGGTCGGTTTATATTAATGTAAACAAACGAGTTCAAAGGTCAGTTTATATTAATGTAAACAAACAAGTTCAAAGGTCGGTTTATATTAATGTAAACAAACTTCAGAGTTAAATTCGTACTAAAATATAACTGAACAGGTTCAAAGTTCGTTTTATGCTACAGTAAATAGTTCAAAGTTTAAATCATACGAATCAAAATGAACTCGTTCATGGTTCAGTTCAGAATAAGAAATGAAATAAACCAGTTCAAAGTTCAGACTAATGTAAAGGAACCAGTTCAAAGTTCAGTTCATATTGACGTAAACAAACTAGTTGAGTTAATTCAGACTAATGTAAATAAAGTCGTTTACAGTTAACCTGCGTGACCTGAACGGGTCGATCATGATCAGAACTTCGTCTGAAATGTATGAAGTGGTTTTTTTACCTCTTTCCCCTTGGAACGGCACATGAAGCAAATAAAGACGAATCCTAACACGACTCCCAGAGCGACGATGATGAAGGGGATGTTAATCACCACGTTGGTCTGGGTGATGAGGGTTCGAAGCTTTAGGGCTGAATCATCATCGATTAGGACACTCTGGAATCAAAACAATCATGTAATAAATCAATATCCATATCAAAAGCAATATACGTTTACAATGGAACACCAAATGTGGCAACTTGGAGGTAGAATCGGCGACCTCCTGATCTCCCGCCCGTTACCTTAACAACTGAGCCATGACAGTAACGTACGATGTATTATTACATCATCGGTACATAATCTCCTGCATCACCGGCTGCTATTCAGATCTTATAGAGCTCATTCCGACTAGGTTTGTGAGTATGGACCTTTTTTTTTTTGGTGACCCCCTATACCCCCCCCCCACACACACACGACGTGACCCTGCTAGTGGGGTGTCGGGTTCGATGGCGGTATCGAACGGACCATCAAATGTTTGGAAAGTGAAAAGCGGTTTCTTTTTCTCCTCCAAGGACGTGATAGGGAAACGATAGGGAAGCCGAATTTCAGCGTCGTAGGTGCTCAGAAAAGTGAGAGAATAAGTGATGAGTGAGTGAGTGAGGTAGTGAGGCATTGGGCAAGTGAGTGGGTGGGTTAGAGAGTGAGTGCGTGAGAGAGTGGGTGAGTGAGAGAGTGGGTGAGAGAGTGAGTGGGTGAGTGAGTAAGAAAGTGGGTGAGTTAGTGGGTGAGTGAGTGAGTGGGTGAGTGAGTAAGAAAGTGGGTGAGTTAGTGGGTGAGAGAGTGAGTGGGTGAGTGAGTATGAAAGTGGGTGAGTTAGTGGGTGAGAGAGTGAGTGGGTGAGTAAGAAAGTGGGTGAGTTAGTGGGTGAGTAAGTGAGTGGGTGAGTGAGAGAGTGAGTGGGTGAGTGAGAGAGTGAGTGACACACACACACACACACAGTCCTTGACCCAAAGCCTCTCCGAGTGAAATGGTGAACTTTTGGTCGAAACGGCTGCGAAAGCAATTAAACTGGCTGTGCTGCGTTCCGTCGGCGTCGGTTGGAATCTCGAGAAGGTTCCCGATGTCCCACGTAAACGACAGGAAGTTGCCGCAGGAAGTCTGAACTTATCGGACGATGCGAGCCGGAGGAACAGACACGCAACAAACACATTCATCATGTAGTCACTCCCAATACAGAGAACATTTCATCACCTCCTGAAATCAGCAGCGAGTTACTGTCAAGTCACGAGAACCTTAATAATATAAAATAAACTGTAAAATACGGAGTCTGTCTGTCTGTCCGTCTCTGTGTTGCCTCTCTGATGTTGAACACGTGCATTGGGTACACAACAGAACAGGGCACAGTCTATCTGTGGATATTTGTGCCACTTTGGACATGAAGGTACTAATTGATGTTCCGGTTGATTCCACAGCTTTTGGTTGGTTTGACATCGGGGTGATGCACAGGGTTCTATACAGAATTCTACACAAGATTATACACAGGGTTGTAAAAAAGGTTCTACACAGGGTTCTATACAGGGTTTGACAGTGTTTACACAAGGTTCTACACAGGGTTCTGCACACGTTTCTATACAGGGTTTGACAGTGTTTATACAGTGGTCTACTCAGGGTTCGATACAGAATTCTGCACAGGGTTCTACACAGAGTTCTGCACAGTCTTCTGCACAGGATTCTACACAGGGTTCTACACAGGATTCTACACAGGGTTCTACACAGTCTTCTGCAGAGGGTTCTGCACAGGGTTCTATACAGGGTTGGACAGTGTTTACACAAGGTTCTACACAGAGGTCTACACAGGATTCTACAGTGTTATGCACAGGGTTCTACACAGGACTCTGTGCAGATCTCTATGTCTCCATAACCTGTTATATGTACAGTCATGTTGAATCACAAACGGACCTTCCCTAAACCTCACAGCACCTCATTTACTTTCATTATTAGATCTAAACACCTTGAATATCAGCGCACAATTAACGAAGGGGGGGGGGTGAGGGGGGTGAGACGGCGTCCCGCTCCTGTCGCCCTGTCGAATTTAAATGTGAACGTTCGCCGGTGAAGGACGAGTTTCAGAGAGGAACATCGATCACGCCCGACGTGTTTATGAAAACACCGACCCGAAATAAACCCGGTGTTGAGTGTCTGAGCAGATGTTGAAACTGTGGCACAGTTCATGTCCAGAACTTGGACCTTTTGTCCCGCTCACAAACGTGTGTAAAGGTCAACAGCGACGTTCTGACCACCACAACGCACAAGAACATCGTGTTATGCTTTTGTTCTAGCAGGTTGTCACGACTGTATTGTAATTTTGTATTCTTAAAGAAAAAAAACGCCACACCACACACACGCCGAACCCTGAGCCCAACACAGCAACAATGCTTCCCTCCCTACACAGAAGATCTCTGGTGGTCAGGTGAAGGGTCCCATTGTTGGCGTTCCCAATGACGTATAGGAAATTCTTGGTAGCCGCGTATAGACTAAATTTAGGAACGGTTCTACCTACAAAAAAATGATTAACAATAATAAAACATGTAACTGACCACAATCTGGACAACAGCTGGCGAATAAATAAACATTAAGAGTGGAAAACCTTCAACGTTTCATAAGGTCTAGAATTCCAATATATATCTACAGGTTTTACACAAGGTTCTACACAGGGTTCTGCACAGGGTTCTACACGGCGTTCTGCTCAGGGTTCTATACAGGGTTTTACACAGGGTTCTGCACAGGGCTCCACGCAGAGTTCTATACAGGGTTTTACACAATGTGCTACACAAGGTTCTATACAGGGTTTTACACAATGTGCTACACAAGGTTCTATACAGGATTTTACACAGGGTTTTATACAAGATTCCACGAGGTTTTACACAGAGTTCTATTCAAAGTTCTACACAAGTTCTACAACTTTAGTTTCTGGAGCTCCAGGATTTATTAAATCTTTCTTACAGACGAACAGAATTAAAAAGATTCAGAAATAATTTATTGTAAATGTTTATTAGTGTTGAACGAGTCTGTGTACAAAACAGAAAATTTATATATCTATAAATATCTGTAGTAACGATACTCTCTCTCTCTCATATATATATATATAAAGATACACCCGGCCCTGTTACTATTGTGTCTCTCCTTCTGAGGGTAAACAAATTAAAGTGTGATGGCACCACCTTAAACCTCTAGATTAGGACAACAAACAAAAACGATTTGCAAACAAACACACACATTACCGCCTTGTTATACAACAAGATGACCTAATCAAGTGATTATATAAGCATATATTTATTTATATTTATATATTTTATGACCCCCATTGTTAGATTGCAGCTCCCAGCCAAGTGTGTGAGATGTGAAAACAAGCTGAGAAATGATTCTATTTCATAAATATTTACCTCGTTGATGTACATGAGCGGATACACCATTGTCCTGACACTACCAGTTTCACTGTCAGGAGGGACAACACACACACACACACACACAATAAATACATTATAAAACTATATCGTTAGAATAAAATCAATACAGGAACAGGGTAGTACGTGTATCTAGAGCCATGCAGACTGCAGTGCATCCTAATACAGGAACAGGGTAGTACGTGTATCTAGAGCCATGCTGACTGCAGTGCATCCCAATACAGATACAGGGCAATACATGTTTCTAGAGCCATGCTGACTGCAGTACATCCCACAATTACAGAAACATGGCAGTACGTGCATCCAGAGTCCTGCTGACTGCAGTGCATCCTCATACAGAAAGAGGGTAGTACGTGTATCTAGAGCCCTGCTGACTGCAGTGCATCCTAATACAGGTACAGGGTAGTACGTGTATCTAGAGCCCTGCTGACTGCAGTGCATCCTAATACAGGAACAGGGTAGTACGTGTATAAAGAACCATGCTGACTGCAGTAGATTTTGACTAAATTGGATCTTCCACCTTCCCTAAAACCGGAGGATCATAACTTGAAGGTGCGTTTGTTCATCAACGGTTCCCAGTACCTCAAACGAACCTGGCTGCGTGTTTTTGGACTGTTGGAGGAAACCCAGAGTACCCGAATTAGACGCACACAGACACTGGGAGAACATGCGAGCGAACCCGGGGGACTTTGTGTAAAACACTGACACCACACAGTATGAAGTTGGTAACCGCGGTATCGCTCCGATGCTTAAATCCTAATAAATGAATAAATAAACACATGATCGGTTCGGCACGATTCCTGTTCCGTCTCTGATCTCCGTTTCTCACTGGTGAGGGCGACAGCGGCTCCTTTTCCTGCTCGGTGTGACCCCTGAGTCTCATTGTTCCCCGGGTTCGACATCCTGGACTTGGACTGACGTTTGATCGTCTATTCTGCCTGCTGTGAGCTTTATGTTGAAGATTTCAGTGTCATACAGGTCGCAGCTCCACTTCCTGTGTAATCTATAGTTCCTCTCGCCTGCTATCACTGTGGGGGAATGTTCGATGTGTTTATGTAAGCACACACACACACACACACACACACACACACACAAAATGCAGTACTTTGAACACGCTTGCAAAAGAGTATACTGATCTACTTAACACTGCACACTTCCATATGTATTTACAGTTTCAGCATCTGGCAGATGTGGTTTTTTTCTATATCTAGAGTGATATACAGAAGTTAAAAGATTTATATACTAGTACTAGACTAACTAGTTAGTGTACTGTACTAGTTTGTCTAGTACTAGTACGATAAAGTTCACTTCTGTACGTCGCGCTGGATTCTTTCGTCTGCTAGATGTAATGGAAAATGTAAATAAATATCTAACTGTGCAGTTCTGAGTATTCAAATATACTCTTTTGTGTACTGCCGTGTATGTGTGTGTGTGTGTGTGTGTGTGTGTGTGTTAGCTTAAGCACTCGGTTATAGTTGGCTGATTGAATAAACGGTAAAGAAAGTGTGTGAGTATTTTATTCCTCTACGACGTGAACAGCCCAGGTTAATCGATCGATCAGTCGCCGTGATGTCACACCGGTGGATTTTGTGGCACGCCCGTATCCAGCGTGGCGATCGACCTTCGGACTCGAGATGAAATGTGTTCACGCTACGTGTATAGAGTATAATAATCACACGTCTGTGATCGGTAAAGCTGCACCATGGTGCCACCGTGACTTATTCATTATTGTTGTCCGGGTAATAAAGCACTTGGATAGTTTCCCACAGTCGTTTAGTCTAGACATTTGTGTCAAATCAATGCCGTTGCCGATGCCGACAAGACACCCCCCCATACAGAGTCTGGAAGGAGACAGACTGCAAGGGGAAACATTCTAACAAATGGAGTGTGCACACTTGTAGTTAAAGTAGTTGCTCCATGTGTACGTATGTCTGTGCCTTCGCTGCGTCGTTAATGATCCGACATTTCAAATCGATCGTTGTTCGATATCGATCTAAAGCCAAGACGTACAGCAACCCTATGAACTTCCTCGCTCGTCGATAAACCCTCAGAGGCTCGACGCCCTCTAGTGCTGTGGCGGTGAATTGCGGCGGTGAATTGCGTCAATCGGCCTTCACAGACACACACACAGACGGGAACGTACCTGAAGACCGGGAGCTGCTCGATGAAGACGTTCACTTGAAGACGTTTGGCGGCCTGCACGACAAGTCCGGTGAGCTTCACAGGAGAAGAAGAGCATTAACACACACACACACATACACACACACACACACACAGAGAGAGAGAGAGCTAAACTACTAAAGTCATGCTCATGATATTACGTGTATAGATGTTTTATTTTGCTCTTAACTTTTTATTAAGACTCACGTCACATAACACACACAAACACATTTTGAACATTATTTAATTATTTATTTACACACAAACACACACACACACACATATATAATTTAGTATCTTCAATTTGCTGGGAAGAAACCGGCGTATCCGGAGTAAACCCACGCAGACTCGGGGAGAACATCCAGACTCCACACAGCAAGTCCCGGACCTACCTTGGAATCGAACCCAGGACTTCTCGCAGTGAGGCGACCGTGGGCACATGACCCACACACACTTGTACAGTGATGTAGAGTGTTTACACAATGCGACCGAAAATAAAGTTGCTTTGCATTTCACTTTTAATTCCCTTTTTAAAATCTGGCATGTGACTGAAGATAAATTTAGCACGTGTGTGTGTGTGTGTGTGTGTGTGTGTGTGTGTGTGTATCCGAGACGGACGTGTTCACGCCCTTGACCGTTGTAATCTGAAGGAATGCATGTGACCGCTCCGGGGGTTTGTGGTGTTATGATTAACACAATCAAAAGCCGTCAAGCATCAACAACCCACGACATGACGCACGCCGGTAAGACGCAGCGCTACGACAGCATCACTACAAAGTTCCTGGTGACGGAGGAATTCAATTACAATTGTATCAGAGCGGTTGTGCTCACACTAGGGTGCGCTGCATCCCCTGCCAAGCCCCCTTATTATGTCATGGCTGAAGGAAACAGATGTTAGGAAGATCAGAAACGCCTTTGAAATGAGAAAAAGTGCTAATTTAAGAATTTTAAGACGCCGATGTTAGACTGAGACGTACAGTACAGGTACAGGCGTGGTACAGACTTACAGTCATGGTACAGACTTACAGGCATGGTACAGACTTACAGTCATGGTACAGACGTACAGGCGTGGTACAGACGTACAGTCATGGTACAGACTTACAGGCGTGGTACAGACGTACAGTCATGGTACAGACGTACAAGCGTGGTACAGACGTACAGTCGCTCAGACGTACAGGCGTGGTACAGACGTACAGGCGTGGTACAGACGTACAGGCGTGGTACAGACGTACAGTCGCTCAGACGTACAGGCATGGTACAGACTTACAGGTGTGGTACACACGTACAGTCGCTCAGACGTACAGGCGTGGTACAGACGTACAAGCATGGTACAGACGTACAGTCGCTCAGACGTACAGGCGTGGTACAGACGTACAGGTGTGGTACAGACGTACAGGCGTGGTACAGACGTACAGTCGTGGTACAGACGTGGTACAGACTTACAGACGTGGTACAGACTTACAGTCGTGGTACAGACGTACAGTCGTGGTACAGACGTACAGTCGTGGTACAGATGTGGTACACATGTACAGTTGTCATGATGTAACATTTGATATGTTGAAGCTTATTGTTCTCGTTTTGGATAAATGTGTGTAAAAAGGAAAAAGATCCCCGTCACACTTTACAAACTATTTATTTATTAAGACCGCTTATCCTTCTTATCTTCTGAACTCTGCCTTATAAAAAACAAAGCGCTGAAGTCATCGGTCATACTGTACAACATTTAACCCCCCCGGTTAGTGTTTGTGCCACGAGCCACGTGTTCAGGTGTCCACATACTTTTGGCTGTCGAGTCGGATAAGAAAATTAAATACAGTAATAAACTGAGGGTGTTTGTTTTTGTGTGTTATTGTGTGTATATTAAAATAGGGGTACATGTAATATATATATATATATATATATATATACATATATGTATACATATTTATATATATAAGCTGTAATCATACAGCGCCCTCTTGTGTTTACACAAGCAATCACATGACTTTATACTACTTTATTATAACCCTCACAAATAAAGTGTATGACGCGTTTCATATTTATTTTAAATTAGTTTGTACTGTCACTTTGCCAGTTAAAAAAGGTTCAAAAGAATTATTCAAGTGATTTCTTCAGTTTATTATTTAAACATTCTGGTTTGTACTTTTGGTTCAAGTAAACAAACAAACAAACAAATCCCAGATTCCTATAATAACATAAACACAATGTACAAAACGCCAGTTCCTGAAGACAAACTTAAATGTACACGTGATGTAAACAGTGTAATAACACTACGTTAACATGTTTATAACAACTCGACTTGACATACCGGGTTGATGGCGATGGCGGTCTCGTGTTCCTCTTTTGAGGGGTGCATCCCGAATATGTCGTCAGCGAACCGCTCATCGGCCTGATAGAAATGAGGTGAGGACATGATGATCGGAGCACCTGTGGGGAACAAATGTGTGTTTAAAATGTTAAGATGAAATAAAGATGTGTTTATTTGTATCAATAAAAAAAGGTAAAAACGTCACAAACACCTTGTTTACAGACGCTGACGTTCAGCAGACCAGAACCGAGACAGGAACCTCCCGTACAGAATCCAGAATTATCCGGATTTACAGATTTATTAGCAAAAACATCGCTGGGAGGAACGAAGCGATAAGCCGGGATTCCTTTTACATTCTGATCCGACTCAAACGTGGCATAGATGGATCTGAGAAAACACCGAGTTATTAACATCAAGGATTTATGATAGAAGATTAACCAAGTATCCATCCATGTAGCCATCAATCAATCCTTCATCCATCCAACTATCCTTCAGAAACCAACCAACCATCCATCCAAACATCCGATCATCTGTCCAATCAACAGTCCATCCATCATCCAAACCACAACCGACCATGTAGCCATGCATGCATGCCAGCCAATGCACCATCCAGCCATCAAATCAACCAACCATCCAACCCGGCCATTTATCTATTCCACAATCATCCAAACCACTGACCATGTAGTCACCAATCCATCCAACTATCCATCAGAAACCAACCAACCATTCAACCCAGACATCCATCCAAACACCTGATCATCTGATCTGTCCAACCAAAAGTCCATCCATCAACCAACCAACCATCCATAAAAATAAATTAATTTAGAAAGCTAAAATAACCACGATGACGCTGAACATACACAGTAATATATTATTATTATTATAATTATGATATAGTATTATTGCTCGAGTTCACCTGCACAGATCTGATGAGAACATGTAGAGTTTCTCTGTCTTGGTAACGATGGGATGGAAAGTGGCTCCATTGGTTCCATTGATCATGTTACACTGATCTGTGCTCCACCAATCCAGAGAGCTACAGTGCAAACAGACAAACGACAACAACCAAACAAAAAAAAACATCACGGCTTAAATAAGCAGTCGGCATCGGCGGTGAGTAACGTGATCATCCAGATGTTTTTTGGATTGACCTCTGGCCTTTCCACTGATCCACTCGGGCGAAGTCTGTGTAGTTCTGCTTGCCGGTGAAAAAGACGTACTCGCCGTCGTCTGTCGCGTTCATCTGGAACACAGACGCTCCATTTCTTTACAACGTTTACTAATCTTCACTAACCTGCAACATGTCTGTGCATCACGCTGTTACATCACTACCTTGTAAAAGAGGCCAAAATGGTCGTCCATGGGAACCAATTTGCTTAATTCTTTAAGTAACAGGTCCTCATAGCCCCAGAGAAGCTCGTGCACTTTCCTCGTCATAAAAAGCCCGATGTTGTTGCTTCTCATGAAGTCGGAGATGAGACGACCAATGAGACTGTGATTCTTAAACTTTTCCATCACGGTCTGGAAGCAAATGAGACGAATACCAGTTTAAATTCAGCATCATGTTCCAGTACAAAGGTAGAATCTCTCTCTCTCTCTCTCTCTCTCTCTATTCGTTTATCGTGAGTGTTCTCAGTTCCTGGGGTCGGATGTTAATGTTTGGAGCAGAGTTTTCCGTCCGGATGCCCTTCCTGACGACAACCACCAGTAAGTGGTGGGAACTTGTGAGACTACTGGACAATTTCATATTTCCGATCGACCTAGTGCATGTTTTTGGACTGTCGGAGGAGTACTCGGAAAGTACCCGGAGGAACGTGCTAACCCTTCAGCCACCGTGCTGCCAAAGGTAGAATACAGTACACTTATTAATATGTATTAGTTATTTTCATGTAATAATATGACAACATAATATTAATATTTATTTACATAGCGATTGTGTGATTAGTATGTTTACATTACCTACGTTTAACTTTTTTAAAAATACAGTTCCATATTAACGCCAATTATGGAATAAAGATCTGCCGATGCATTTGAAAAGTCATGCATGCACGCGGTCGGTCTTTTACGTGCGTTACGAGAACACTCACCAATGCAGGGATGTTGGCGGTCCTGATAAGGTCATCTTCTGACCCCGTAGACATGTTGGGTTCGAAGATATACGTCTTAGGGTTAACTGCAGCTACTTTCGTGTCATTATCGATGAAGGTGACTCTCTCCATCAGACGATACTCTCTAAACCAAACCAAACCAAACACAAACACCGAAACAAACAGCGCTGACTTTAAACCAAGCAAACTGGATTTTAAATGATCATAAGAGTAAAGTGGGAAACACGTGGTGATAAAAATGTAGCGTACGAGTACAAAGTCTTACAGTTCAGACCATGGGACTCTCGAATTACCTGTAGGTGTAAGGGCCGAGCTGGAGCACTGCAGGCTTTTCACCAGCCAGGACTTCATCAGGGTTGGTCAGATTGAAGAAATAGAACTGCATGTAGACGGGCGGTGGGGGGTCCTGCCACGCTGCGAAGGCCTCGGTTCCATTTTCAAGCACCACTTCCTATTTCAGTAAAGAGTACACGGCTCATGTGTAAATGTAATAAAGGTACAATGAGGTTAAACGATCGACAATTACACACAAGCAGAGTGACACACTGGGTAATGAATATATATTTATTTAACCCTTCAGTCGACTTCGACCCTGGGTTACTCTGTGGACCGTTACTGATCCCCAGAGTATCTCGGCAATTACATTTT
>JAOUQU010452726.1:0-19141 GCA_028566735.1 Ammoglanis amapaensis | reverse complement strand
AGTGCTGAGTACTGATCTGCCGAGAGGTCTCTGAGGTTGCGGCGGAAAGAGACCATGGGTGGAGTGGCAGTGGATTTCATCTGGATACAGACATTGAGTTGTATAAAGAAATGGTCTGAGAGATGTAGAGGAGTGACAGTTAGAGAGTCGGTGTCACAGTTTCGTGTAAATATCAAGTCCAGTGTTTTCCCAGCTTTATGAGTGGGCGGGCTGGGGACCAGCTCCAGATCAAAGGAATGCATGAGAGATTTAAAATCAGCAGAGCCGGGACTATCCAGGTGGATGTTCATGTCGCCTAGAATGAGCATGGGACACTCATGCTTTGGGATGGAGGACAGCAGCATGTCTAGTACTGTACTAGACATGTACTAATGTACTAATGTAGTAATGTACTAATGGTGTGTTCTTTACCCTTTGTATTAATATGATTTCTACAGATTAAAGTTTTTTTTCTGTCTGTACTTGAGGGTGGAAAGTCTCTCTGGCTAAGAGCTACTGTGCAAGGGATTTGCTAAATGCTAAAGTTAAATTTACTTGCAAGGTATTCTGTCACTTGGCATTTTACAGACTCAATCATTTATACTTCCAGGGCTTTTAAAGCATGCAAAGAGAAAAACAAGTGCTTAACCAACCATTTTGTAAAGAATGATGGAGAGGTTTCCAATGACCTTTGCATTTGAAAAGTGGCCTAAAAATGTCAAAGAAATTTAAATTTTGCTAAATAACATGCCCAAAACGAAATAATCCAGGATGTTATGCCAAGTGCACAGATTTGTGGAATATGAAGCATATACTTGTGCATTGATCCTCCAAGCTTATCAGTTTTCTTAGGCATTGCATTGTTAGAAGAAGAAACTGAGGTTGTAGTTAACTTTAGGCCTTTTGCATGATTGTGGGTTTTTAAGCATTATATTAGATGTTGATTAGTTTGCTTCCATCTTAAGACTGCAAAATGTCATTAAAGACTTTTGATATTTTAATGACTTGTATATGAATTAACAGACGTTTTCAAGAACATTTGCATTTAACACGTGCATGAGAATTGGTTAGGGAATTAAAATTGTGTAAGCCATTGTACAAGATAGTTTAATATGTGAAGCCAGATTTAACATACTGGAACATTTTGGAGGTAAACATGGATTTGCCGGAGAAGCATAAAGTAAGTCACTTTGAATTAAGACATCTGATGAATGTAATGTAAATGGAGCATCAGTTACATTACATGCATTTACATACAGTCAGGTGTAATTGTCTAGTTGTTGGTTCACCTTGGAGTACATAAAAAATGCACCCACGGGAAACCTGCTAAGCTTCTAATAAAGCGTGACTGAAAGCCATAACATTACCAGGTCCCTAAGATCATGTTAATGTCCCCAGTTGCGCATAGAGAAAGCCCCGGAAATTAACCTTGACACATGGTTAATTCTAAAGCTAGTGGCTCGTGTAGCTCAACTGAAAAGCTTTGAAATAAAATCTACCTGCCTACTGACCGACCGACCTTCCGACTTACCTACCTACCAAAACCGAACTACCTGCTTGCCTGACTGCCTACCTACCGACTAACCGACAGATCAACCGGCCTACCTACTTACCCACCAAACTACCTACCGACCTACCTACCCACCCGCCTGCCTACCTACCTACTTACCTACCGACCTACTACCTACCTACCCACCCGCCTGCCAACCTACCCACCTACCTACCGACCTACTACCTACCTACCCACCCAACTACCTACCTACCTGCCTGCCTGCCTACCCACCTACCTACCTACCGACCTACTACCTACCTAACCACCCAACTACCTACCTGGCTGCCTGCCTGCCTACCTACCTACCTTCCTACCAACCAAACACCCTACCCTACCATACACTACATATCCTACTTATCTTGATATTTGTTTTTTAAATGTCTTCATGCAAATGAGATAATTAGTAATGAATCAGTAAATGAGTGAGTGTTTTGTTCAAAATCGAACAAACTATTGAACCATTAGAAAATGAGAAGCAGTTTTTCCAAGGACATGATAGGCAATAGCAGAGCCAAGTTTCCGCTTTGTAAGGAAAAATGTGTAAACAAAAGGGAAATGTAGTTGGCAGGCAATCTTCAGCCAGCCAGAATTGATTTTTCTTTTCTGTCAAGTTTGACGAACATTCGGTCAGTTCTTGAGTATCATAACTGATCTATTTTCTAGATAAATATGTATATCTCTACTTTCTTGTGGAAGTATTTTTCTTGTGTTTTAGCCTCTAAAGCAAACAAGACCTTTGGGAATCTGCAACAACGTTAAAAGTACAGCAATGCTTTGACAGCTAATACATTAACAAGTCTTCCCTTTTCTACAATTCAAACAGATGTTTAATCGAATGACTGCAGTTCTTATTTTTATTACCTAGCATTATGCAGTATTGTCACTGGAATTTTAATAGGAGGCAATCTTATTGTAGGCGATCTTGGTCTTGCTGGCTCATTAGGGCAGACTGTGTTATAACAGCACCATAACAGATTAGGCTAAGGTGACCTACTGCACCAGCATTGGGATTTTAATGAGAACCTGGCACAAACTGGCCCGACTTAGTCAAGGTTAATCCATTTCTTGAGGTGCGTGACCTTTCGACAAGATGAGATGACCGACTTTTTCTGTTGCAGACCTGCACTATGAATTAAATTAAGCCTTTCGTTACATGTGCTTGGATCAACAAACCATGGTATGATATTTGCAAAAGCTCTGTGCTTTATATTAGTGGGTTTTTTTAATCTTAAAGGAAATCCAGTTCAGATCTTGCAGCATCTGCACAGGCCCCTTTCTAAATATAGCAGCACAATGGGGAAATGCTTGTGTGTCTGTAAACAACTTAATCTCAATATTAGTACATTTCAGCAATTAATACTGATTATTAACACATCAATGGTGGCCAACAGGCAGATAGACACAGCTGGCCTTTGACCAGAACACATATGCCAGTTTATTTTAGTTTCTGTTTTGTTTTTATGTTTCTTAGTTTCTTCCAAAACCCTGAGAAGAATTCGGAATTAGTATTAGAAGCCACAGGGTTTCTAATACAAACATCATATATAAACATAGTATAAAATCGTATAGAAGTCTTCAGTACTGCTTTCATGCACCTCAAAATAGATTTAATTGTTCATGTAATTAAACTTATTGTGATATTTTTATGCTACTGGTGAAGAATGCTGACTAATATGGCCACCTAAAATTAGACCAACCATCCCACAGAATGGGTGCCAATCATTCATAATAAAACTTTCTTTTAAAAACGTAAAATATTTTAGGTTGGAAGCAATGATGGCGGGAGTAACTGCTTATGTCTGAGAGACTAAGAAAAGCTTATGGACAGGATTTGGTGTCATCTGATTTCCACCTTTTTGATCCAGTCAAAGAAGCATTAATGGCAAATAACTCAACTTTCTAATGCTAAAGTATTAATTTTATACTGGTTTAGATGATTAAATAAGTTATTATAGGGTGAATGAAGGTTTTCTCTGTCACCCTTGTGGTCTGTAGAGAAAAATACACTTGCAGGTTCTGAAATCCATGCCTCGAATATTCTTCATTTACAGCAGACAGTAGGGACACAATCTAGGTCAGGGACACTCCTAGATCCCCCCCATCATTTGTAACAGTAAACATTTTCTCCAGGCCTGTAGGGGTGATGTAAATAAAAAGACATAATTATGAGAACAAAGCATCACAAAGAAAGAAAAATATGTATTAAAATGCTGTAAATTGTTTTAAAAATTCAATACAATTTTAGTTTTATATGCATGTGTTTTTTATTGCTGCTATTAATCGATGTTCATTGTGCAGGCTAATAGACTGATTTGTTGGTACCACTGATAAACAGCATATTGAAAAAATATAATTATTTTCTCTCAAGGTCATAATTTTCTCTGCCATATATACTCTCTTGCACTGTGACTGTGGCTTTGTTGATCTTTTCGACCTATATTTCATTCGGTCATAGTTTCTTTACTTTCAGCTCACTCGTTGTATTTATTTTTTGTTCCACAGCTGAAACAATTCTCTCCTCTTCTCGCCAGCAAACACATGTGAACTTTACATATTACGAGTACAATCTTTAGGTTTGTGTGTGTGTATGTTTACTTATTTTTCTCGTTCATGCCTGTAGGCTGACTGACTTTCCTCATGACGTGAATCATGTGAAGCTGTCTGTTGTAGGATGGAAAGGGAGGTTTCTCAGAGAGCTGCACCTGACTGCTTTCCTGTATCCGCAGGCAAGAGTCACTCTCTGGAGGAATTTACTTCTAATCACATTCACCCCATGGCTCCTGCCAGGGCTCCAGCATGTCAGATGACTTGATACATTTTTCTTTTTTTTTTTAATTCTCATGTTCTCTTCAGTCAGGCTTGTTTTCCCACTATAGTTTGACACCTTATTAGGTTGGCTGTTAAAACTTTTTCTTAGGCTTTCTGGACCTGATGGAATCAGTTTAAAATGTAATGATGGATTTCCAGTCTTCTTTGTATGAGCTGATTGGATACCGGAATCATTGCTTTAGCTAAGTTTGGCTTGTGTTTAGTTAAACTAGGTTTGGTTTCTCAAACTGGACAGTCCTCATTTTTTACGTGGTTAATTTAGGCCACTTTGTGGCTAAAAGGTCAATGAGGGATAAAAGATGTTTCACCACAAAGACGTTTAGTTTATGTGATCAAATATATACATAAGTTGCATAACAATCAACATGGACATATGCGTTCCAAACGTCTCTAACCGTGTACTATAAATACAACATGCTCTAGTTTGTTACCATAAAAATGTGGATTTCCATGTGTTGTCTGCATACAAAAGCACCGCTTTGACCGCTTAGTAATGGTAAGCATAAGCCACAATAAATGGCCTGTTGTTCATTTTACATAGTTCAGACTCTCTGCTCTGGTGTGCTAGCAGAAAACCCAGCTGTTTTTATTTATGTTGTTTTATGTATGTTTACTTATTTTTCTCGTTCATGCCTGTAGGCTGACTGACTTTCCTCATGATTTTTTTAATTTATGTTGTTGTAAATGTTTGTGTGTTCTTGTCATTTCAGTCAATGACATCAAGTTTATGCCTTAATCACATTGGCTTGCTCAACAATGGTTTACCGCTGTTGGTCCTGGATTGAAGTTAATTTGAGACTAAAAAGAATCTAACCTAATATTTATCTGACTTAATGAAAATAGTGAAAATAGAAAATAAATCATCCTCATAGGTATCATGTGTATGTACATCATATGCCTCATTTCACAGAGAACATAAAGAATTGAAGTGGTTTTGGTTATGTGATCAAGCCCATGCTCATGTTTTAGTGAACAATAGTTAATGATCCACTGCTGATTCTCATATAGAGGTTAAGTTTTTAAAGAAAGTGCTGTTAAGCTTTGGTCGTGATTCTCATACTGTTTATTATTTTAAATACATTTGTTATGGTTTAGAGTTAGCATGTATCAAAGTCTTGGACAGTTAAATTAGCATTTACATTGACATTTAATATTGTGTCAGTGTGTCTAATGTCCCAGCTATTATTATTTTAAGTAAACATAGGTGTTTCATAGGTGTACGCACTGGCCCTGTGACCCTGTGGTTGTATCTGATGTCAAGTGACCCACAAACTGGACTTTACATCAGCACAATCAATGTGCATTCTCCAGCCATTACCCTCTAGTTTTCTAAAATATATCTTTAATATTAGAAGACATGCAGTGGAACCTTAACGAACGTCCCCGATAGCGTCCAATTCGGATAACGACCAACCATTTCGCTAAAAATTTGCTCCGGATAACAATCAAAATTTCGAATAGTGAACGTCACTACATCAACCACGTCATCAACACGTGACCGGCATCTCTGACCGAGCGTCATTCACACTTAATACAGTTACAATCGGTTCTCTTTATCTTTACATCTTCTTATAATTCAGTGATTTTTGTGCTTTATTTTAATAATATAATCCACGATCATGGTTCTAAAGAAGATTCAGAACAATCATAGCAGTGAAGTGAAAATACAGCGACAATAATAGAACTGAAAAAAGTCGTGATTTGTAAGTTTGGACAAGTCGTGTGTGTGTCAGTGATTACGGCTGAAATACGGCAGGTGGAAGTGAACAACAGATACTGGACATGTTTTTAATCTGAAAGTGACCGAGAAGGGAAGTTACTCCTGATTATACAATGACAGACGTTCTCATGGATGGGGATTCATTTCCCCCACCCACCTCCTCCATCCACTCACGCCGTCACACCGCAGTCAAAAACGGTTCTTTTTATCTTGTTTACTAAATGTTTTATTATGTTTAAATGCTTTTTATGTTATTTAACTCCATGTTCTCATTGTAAAAAAATACCTGTATATTGTGTAATTTTCATATATTAGCGAGTTAACCGGGGCCTGGAACGAATGATTACTATTTCCTTTATTTCTTATGGATAAATGTGTTTCGGATAGTAAACATTTCGGGGACCGATCGACCGGGTTTCCTCTGTACTTCCTTTTTTATGCTAGGGGTTTCTGACAGACCAATTCGGGATAAGATTACCTTATAGAGATGTGGTTGCATTAGGATGGAAAAGAGCTCTTTCATGCACACATTTTCAAGCAATTTAAGATGCCATTGCTCTCTCAGTGTAGGCAGCTTGACTCTTGCCCAGGGGAATGTTCAAATGTCTGCTGGTAAAATGGCAAGAACAAGCAGAGCAGTGGATGGAGTCATGATTAGGATCAGTGTTTATGTGTGTGCTGCATCTCTGCAGGATCTGCTCATCGTGCATTTGGTGTTTATGGTGTACAGGGACTCTCGACATGTTGATAGCTTTTTAATGAGCCCCATGTGTAACTGCATCACTGGCTGCTTTTTAGTTTACTTACACACATCTATCGCCCAGTTCAGATGCAAGTCTAATATAGGACCATCGAGTTCTAAGTGACAAGAATGAGAAGGACCATCATGAACTAAATAGCCAACGTGTGATCTGCCAACGTGTATGAAAGTTGCTATACAAATGAACTTGTCTTGCCCACAGACCTTTGATCATCTGAAATCACATCGAGCAATAGTCCATATGCACACCTCAATCCTTAGTTTTTAATCATCACTGATCGGAGGGAAGCTGGTAGAAGGGCTGAACATATGTGCTTTAATTGGTTGTGTTTTTTTTGCATATTGCTTATTACCTAACTGGAAAGTATGTAAAAGCAGTACACAAGTGATAGAAGAAGTACTTGCTGTTTGCCTTTTACGTATGCAAGCATAAAACAAGTTCTATAGCAAAAATAAGATTAAAATATTATTTAATACAGCACTTATAAATGTTGTGAGTATTGTTGTGGAGAATGATGTAAGTTATTTTGTCTCTTGTGACATTAACATAATGTGACGGTACGATAGTCAGCTTACTGATTCACTGACCGAGCAATGCATACTGTCTGAAAGCAAGTACATTCTTTTTACGTGTGCAATTTGTGGACATTAGTCAGAAACTAAGGTAAATAAAGAAACAAAAAAGGTTATTCTCCAAACAAGTTTGTAAATGTGTACTCAATTAGATCTTGGCCGGTTCTGACAAGGACCTTTAACGATTTGAGTTTGAAAGCTGTGAATTTGATGCTGCCATGACAACAATGCCATTTCTACAGAACTGATGGATATGATGGAGATCTGCAATGACTGCACTCACAATGTCAACAACTCCCTATTACACTTTTCAACTTGAGTGAAATGTTCGAGCCTTCCAACCCAGAACATACACTTCATTGACACAAAGCACTTCTACTTTCTATATAGTATAGAGTTTCTATAATTAAATATTTCACCGCACACAAGTCCGGCCCACGAGTCTCTTCGAAATGTTAAGATACTCATTTACTTACGTCTTTGTGATCCAGGGATGTTTGGTGTTGGTTGTACTGGTATAGCCTTGGTGATGCTATTGGTCTATTCTCCCTGCTGACCAGGTTCTACCTAATCAACCTAATTATTTAACTGTGTAGTTTCTATTATTTACAAGGCAGAATTGCATTTAAAAAGAATGTTTGTGTACTATACTCAGAAGCAGCATTCTTTCAGTATCCCCAAGCTTAAATGCATCTGAAATGGACTTGGGTGAAATAGACTGTTTTCTTTGTTTAGAAATGAGTGCCATTTGCTGTCAACCAGAGATTCAACTGCATTATCCAGATTCTAATAAATACATCAAAGTTCATTATTTTCATCTTGACATCATTTCCAGGGATGCTCATGCATTTTCTATAAGATGGCATGCTGCACATGTTACAAAGTCTAAGCTGTGGAAAAAGACTTGCCCTCAGTCTTGACCTGTCCACAACAGAGAATGTGTGGAGAATTTTGAAAGCAGTAATGCGACACAAACCCAGAACTGTTGCATACCTCAAGACATGTTTGCAAGAAGAATGAGACAAAATATCACCTGAAACACACCAGTGCTCTGCATCCTTGGTGATAAAACATCATTACAGTATTGTGTAAAGAAATCAAGGAATAAAGTGGCAATCTTTTGTCATTCCATCCTGTGTGATTGATACATTCTGGGTTCCTGCAATGAAATGTCACATTTCACTCTAGGCAAAATAAAGTTATTGATTAACTTAATTATTCTATAGATTAGATTTCAATCACACATTGTTTTTTGAATCCCAAGTTTTTTTCTGACATGAAACATTTGATCATCTGAACCTAAAACCTTTGGGTTTGGTGCTGCCATGACAACAATGTCATTCCTGCTGGACTGATGAACGTGATGGAATCTGCAGTGACTGCACTTATTGAACTGCTCGATAGTAGTAATAATAATAATACTATATACTTATAGAGAGCTTTTCAAGAACTCAAAGAGGCTTATAGAATTCAATAAAAACAGATATGATTATCATTTAGACAGAAATGTAAGAGAGGAAACATTTGGCTTAGTCACAGGCTATAGAGGATCGGGAGCAGCTATAAGGGAGAAAAAAGAGATGAGTTTTGAGATTAGTTTGAAATGTGGAAATAGAGCTGGCCTGTTGGAAATGCGAAGGGAAAGAGTTTCAGAGTTGGGGGGCCAGCCTAGAAAAGTCACGTTTACCATACGTGTGAAGGTTAGATGGGGGTAAGTGAGATATAAATAGATAGTAAGTCTGCAAGATGAAAGACCCGAGAAAGAGGGAGGGTCTGTATGGAACAAGTTGATCAGACAGGTAAGATGGAACAAGTGAGAACAAGAATTTCTGCACCATAACTACTTGTATTTTTCCTTGTGTTATAGCTTGTATCATGAATAATTTCATTTTGTCTCCATATTATTTGTTTTTAATCTTTTGATCCATTTAAATTAATCAGATGGATCTCTGAGTATGGCTACAATCAAGGTTTCCTTTCGAAATATTTACTAAAAAATCTTATTTTCCTTGGAGACTCCAAACTGCTCATCGGGTGTTCTGTAAATATGTGTCTTTGAGACTTTTTAAATGTCATTTTTAAAAAGTTGTATTAGCAGTACACCAAAATGTCAAAATAACAGGAAGAATATCCCGATGACACTGTATGCACAGTGCGTTCCAACATTTGTCTCAGGGTCACTCATCCATTGACCAATCCATCCATCTTTCCATTTACACGGCATGGTTGAGTAAATGTATGATACACTTGTGCCAAACTGTGATACTATGATAAAGTAGATTTAAAAATGTATACAACTAAGACAATAAAGTGTTTTAATCCTAAAGTATATTATTTATTGATTCATTTCAGCTGAAAATGTAAACAATTATCTTTAAGAACTATTACTTTGTTACATTATATGACATAAAACATTGGCAGAATAGAGAATTCTGGATATATTTCTTATTGGTATAAACCAAAAGAGAAGAATGGAAATTCAGCTTCTCTTAAAATAACAAAAAATAAATAAAATGGTCAAATATGTGTTATTATTTCATTGAATATATTTGAACACGTTCATCTCCAAGACAAGTTCATTCAGAATCAGTTGCTCATCAAAAATCTATTTAATTTTGTTAACTTCTCATACATTCCAGTAGCACTGATAAGTGTCTTTTCACTTCCATGAGACTGCAGGAATGTTTTTTTTTGCCCCTTGCTTTGAAACTTGCTGGTTTCATAAATGCCATGATTTTGTCCAGCTTTTAGACCCTCTGCATCTCTGGATCGAACAGCAGGTGGTTCTGGATGCGAAGCTTCTGCAAGATGATGTGAGGTTTAAAAGGCTGAATTCCACTTTAATCGACAGTTATTTTGAGATCTAGAGTTTAGAAAGAAGCTTTGCATTTCATGGCTCAAGTCTTCCAGGCTCAACACAGCCGTGCAGCCTAGCTTTGCTGGCTTGACTTGGTATGTTAGGATTGACCATTTTATTTAATGTTTTTTAATGTTAGGTCAGCACTGGTGTACTAGTTTATTATTATAAGTAGTGTATAAGGTGTATATATATTTTTTACATATTGTTGTTACATTGTCTGAGAAGGCTGCGTCCACAGTTGATGGATTGCAATGTGGTAAACAGGGTAAATCAGATGCAGATGCAATCACTGGCTATTCTCATAAGCTGCTCGGGGCCTTTATAGTGTGCAGCATTAAACTTGATCGTATGATCTCCAGCGTCAGTCACATGTTTGCGCTATTAATCGTGCCGTCGCATTTTATCTTGCTTATATCATATCTGTACCTCTTGTTGATTGTTTACAAGCGGTGTCGGTCTGGTTGCACAGTGTGAGGGACATCGGTACCTCTGGGACTCATTTGCTGACAGAGGGAAAGTCTCTGTTTCCTGATGTTTTTGTCACCCACTTGTGGCAGGTGCTGGGGATTTTAGTTAAACGCGTTCTGGCATTCGGTGTCTGCATTGTACTTAACTTGCTTGTGTGAGAGCACAGGCAACAGTGGCAAAGTGACACTTTTTCTCTGTGCGAGTTAGCAGGCAAGTCTTAGAATGTTGGTTCTTCAAAACAGACCCTGTACATCTCTGTGCGAGTATCTAACCCCGGTAATTTTCATGATGCCTTCATCTGCCTTCATTTTTGTACGTTAAATTAAAATTAGTAGGTTTTAAACAATTAATTTATATTATCTTAGTTTATCCAATCTAAGTAACATGGCCAGTGTTCAGTTGGCTTTCTTATTTAATTATAATTGACCTTTAATTGCCTTTCATATTTAATTGCAGTTTGCTTTCTCTTTTATTGGCTTTCTTATGTTTAATTGGCTCTCTGATTTATTATTAGCTTTTGATTATTAATGTTTTCTTTTTTTCTTCACATCCTGTGATCACGTGTGTCCTTTTTTATTCACAGATCATAACATTCGTTCATAGCAAAAAACAAACAAACAAACAAATAAATAAAAAGCTGATAATAAGGTCTGAATTACTGTGAGATTTATTTAGTGAAGTTAAATGTATACACAGCAGCCTCACCAACCTTTTTGATTGATACACACTTGTGAAATCACAAATTTATAACCTTTAATTACATGTTACTATTAATAACTAATGATATTCATCTATGTGAAGATGCTGATCATGTAAATGATTTCTCACAATCATTTTCAACAATAATTTAACATGGTAGTAAACAAATAAATATCATTATGCAAAAAATGCAGCTACTTTTAGAACAGGCCCGTGGGCGACTCATGAGGTCCTTTCGGGCGACCTGGTGCCCGCGGGCACCACGCTGGTGACCCCTGCTTTACAGGATAATATTATCTTCACATTCTAAAGCCATGGCCACTCGCATTTGCATCCACTAATCTGGAAATGTCTTCCAAAAGATTTGGAGGTGTATCTTCACTGCAGAGCAGACAGTTCCCAGCCTTTTGATTAGATTTTTGAAATTTAAAACATTTTAATACTCTGATGTTCTCCTTAGAGCTGGTTGAGAGAAATTTATTCTTAAATGCAGATTCAGCTGCTCACTCACTGTTACTGTAGTTACAACTACAGAGCTAAACTAAACCAAATACCCAGAGTGCAACCTATAGTTAGGTTACCTTAGCAAACTGTCTCTCTTTAAACCTCTTGCACATTTTATACTTAATCAGTAGTTGTCTCCACATACTTTTGGCAATATTTTGCCAGTATCATTAAAGGAAATCGATGTTGATTCTATTTACATCTCATTTGCATCTTAGCTTTGTTTGTACTACATAATTTTCCTTTCTCTTTTTGTGCAGTGTGTGCAGCTTTCACAAGGATCAGGCTCTATAAATGTCACATGAAGTCCATGAATTATTGCTGTACATTACATATGCGTCCTTGCCTGTATATTTTCCTTCTGTTTTAATGTGGCGAAAACAAAGGGAGCCTGATTCTGCTGCAGTATTAAAGCCCCACAGAAATACTGTCGACATTATTTCAGCATTCTGGCCGAGACAGCATTTTTCTATTTATCATTAAATGAGCTTCACGATTAAAAGTGATGGATTTCTGCACAATCTAAATGTTGGTTATCTTTAGTCTGGAGAGATGTGAAAACATTGAATGCTCCACATTGAAAGCTTTAGGCATAAATAGGTGGATTATGTGGTTTTGAAATGAATAGATGACTAGATGATTGTGTTCCTGAGACAAAATGCTAATGTATATTGCACTGCGTAGAGGTAGGAGGTACGGGAAAGGAGGTTTGGCTTATATCAACCATTAATTGGAAGCTCTGTTGAGTTATTTCACATGCATGAATAAGAATAACTATTCCCCTGTTATACTTTGGCTTTCTTTTATCTCTTTGATATTGGGGTATTTGGTTTATTTTTGCTTCATTGTTGTTGCTACAGAATCAGTGTGCAGTGATAGAATTGGGCTCTGCGTCCAACCAGCTGAACACTTTGAAGTAAACATCTGTGATTTTTCAGTAGGCTTTCTGTTGTAAGATCAAAAACTCGACATATTTAGCTAGATTTAACCCCCCCTTGAGTATTTATTCTCTAATGTAACTACACTACACCTAGACTGCGTGTAATCTCTTCTGACTGAAGAATTCCGACCTAATCAGATCGTTTGCTGTGGCACTCAGGGGCACCTTGTTTGCTTTAATTATCCGTGAGATGTGTCAAGAACTCTACCAGAGTACACCCATTTCAATTATAATTGATTCGACATCATCTGGAAAGGGGCACACCTGGGTCTATAACAACCCACAGATTTTACACAAAATCAAGTCATTAAGTTCTAGAAACAAGCTGTGGAATTTAATTTGTGCAGAATTTACATCAGGTCAGCGACATAACCATAAATATCTAAAGCTTTAAGTGTTCCAAGAAACATTGTGCCAAAATGTCAAATCCTTTAAAAACATCTTTCTTTACAAGATTTGGGCATCGGTGTAAGACGAGCCAAGGCAGGGGTGAGATGAAAAAGCTCTTGTAGAGTCAAATCAGCGTAAGAATGAATCCCATTCTAAAGGAGATTCAAAACTACTGTGTAGAAATAATAAAGATGTTAGATGGAAAACCATCTCTAAAAATAATTCTATAATTCAGATTTTGGAAAATCTGGAACAAAGATAAAAAGTTTGGGAATCTCATGGGAAGATAGAATCCACTGTTTTGTAAAAAGCATAGAATCATGTACTTGGAGTTTGATAAACCACATAGATTGATCATGCCTTCTCATAATAAAAATCATATTGTTATTTTTGCATTCATGTGGAGAAGCAAGATGTTCTGCTAGCACACCAGCATAGAGAGTCTGAACACCTCGTTCAGTCTACATCAGGGGTCACCAACCTTTTTGAAACTGAGAGCTACTTTTTGGGTACCAACTAATGCGAAGGGCTACCAGTTCGATAAACACTTGTGAAATCACACATTTATAACCTTTAATGACATGTTACTATTAATAATGAATAATATTCATCTATGTGAAGATGCTGATGATGTAAATGATTTCTCACAATCATTTTCAACAATAATTTAACATGGTAGGAAACAAATAAACATCAATATGCAAAATATGCAGCTATTTTTACAACAGGCCCGCGGGCCCCCAGGCACCACGTTGGTGACCCCTGATCTACATGTATCAGCCAGTGTACTTCCAATGTACTAATGTAGTACAACTGTAGTATTTGTCCCAAGCTCAATTAAATAAGAGAGTTGCTTCAAGAAGGCCAAGTTAATATTAAGTAAAGCACTCACACGATTGATCCACACGAAACCTGCAGCAGTTATATGATGCACTGCAGTCAGCATGGCTCAAAATAATTGTGACGACCAACCAGAACTTTTCTGAGTCACTCCTAGTCATCTAGCTTGCAGTTCATGCTGCACATAACCTCATTCACAGCAGACTTAATCGCACACAGTGTAAATAAAACAGTACTGGAAGGGCTTCAGGCCAGGTCTCATAAATAATCGGATCTGAAAGAGCTAGAGGGAGATCTATCATGAAAAATGTGATAAACTACCTGCCTAGTTCTGCAAAACTTGTAGAAATGTCTCCGGGATTACTTACAGTTGTAACTGTGGCCAAAAGTCATAGACATAGTGCACACAATAGGGGTAAAACAACTTTTGGGTCATTTTGGGGTGATTTAGTTTAGATTGATTGATAGAAATTACACTACATAAAGTGCAAACAATCCAATATAGAATACTTCTGTAATGAACTCCTGACTAAATTAGTTAATTAGGTACTGAATAAGTAATCAAAAAGTTTCTCATTTAATCCCCACAAATGCCAGCCTGCCACTGTTGGGCACTTAAGCAAGGACAATATACAATAAAAAATGTCATTAGTCAGACTGTTAAGGTGAAGCTACTATTCTCATTATAGGTGACGAGGTGAGCATGTACATGTCCATCCTCTGTCTCTGATGTCAGCCTGGACACATTAACATTTTCTTTTTTCTTAAATAACCTTTAAATTATACGTTTTACAGTATGATGGAATTGACATATATCCATTTCATAAATACCACACCAGTCATTTCCTGAGAAGAGTGCCAGCTGAGCTCCATTTGATGGGATTTATAGTATATAATTATTAATGAGTGAATCTATTTCAATTTAATTTGAAAACTGTTGCCACTGTTGTCGACATGCAGTGCAAAATCGTCGCAGTAGTCTTGTTGAGTTATTATCTGTTATTATTCAGTCGACAGTATGTTGTGTTACACAAAGCCTATATTAAGAATTTTAAAAAATGCATGGGGACAATAATAACTCCCTAGGTAGGTAGCTGTTGAGAAAGTGGAGGTGGACATATGCTCAATATCATTTCTCAGTATTAAATAAAGTATATGTTGAATAAAATTAAAGAACAATTTAGAGTTTTGTTTTAGTTTTGGCTTATATATTCAAGATTCAAAGATTTATTGTCATATGCACAATAAGAAAGCAGTTTTCCTTGTACAATGAAATTCTTACATTTTTTGCATTTATTGCATTTATATACATTTATTGCATTTATGTACTTTTTGAAACACCTTGTATATAAATATATATTTATATATATGAGTGTATATGTGTGCGTGTGTGAGAGAGAGAGAGTGCAAAGGTTGCCAATCTGTTGCAGGATATAGAAACAATAAAGACGATTTCAATATCACCATGTAACCTAACTGTGTGCCAGCCGGTGCAAACACGAGAGAACATGCAAATTCCATAGAGAATGTCTTGGATTGACTTACACAGAATACGAACCCACAACTTACTGTGAGGCAACAGTGTTAACCAGCAAGCTACCAAACCAGCCATTATTTATGAGTTCTTTTTATCCTGAGATGGTATCAGTGTAATCTGTTTACTTCTTATTAGCCTTGTTATTTGTTATATCAGTTATGCAGGCTACATCATTCATCTATTTAATCTTTTTTGAAAACATTTTAGTCATCAAATACTTTTTGCGTAAATACAATCTTGCGTAAACTAATTTAAAAAGGTATTTCAAGGCCCATTAATTCATTGTCTGCTAAACTACTGCTATATCCTTTCCAGGGTCACACAGTTTGTTGACACTTCGATTCTAGCAAACATCATTCCACCAAACTGCACTCTTCTTTACAGCTTCTTTATTTTTGCCAGCCCTTTCAAGTAAGACTTTACACAATTTTGAAATGTGTCTGTGGAAAATTAAGAACTTTTATGCAATGAACAAAAGGGCCTGATGCAGAACCATCATACTTATTATTCCCATTGATGTTTAGTGGGTCTGTGGCCATAGCATGCAAACAAAGTTGCATCTTAAATCATGATTTTAATTATGTTGCTGTTTGCACAGGTACATAGTCGTTCTAAGACTAAATGGGTCCTACTTTCCATCCCTGCCAAACATATTGATTATTCAATTAAATTTATTATATATTGCTTTTATATATTGCAATGTATGTGTGTTAAATCACCTAATTGTCATTATTCTCCTGGCTATGTTACTGATTTTGAATGTTGACTACAGCTTGCCTTGAGGAATGAAACTTCTGGAAATGAATGATGGAGGACTGTTGTCATTCCTCTTCTCATGTCCTCTTAGGTTTGATGACGGTGGATCTAATTGAAATCTTTTTTACCTTCTAGAGAAAACGATTGTAACCCACCGCTGATGTACTAACACTAACACTGCTAGATGGTGAAGGAACCTGGTGTCTGACTACCAGGAATGTTCAAAACTCCACCATCAGACATTTTCAGAGACTAGACAGAATGTGGAACTCGAACTTTTGCTGAATATGTTATTTTTGTTAGGGTTTGTTAAATGTCCTCCAGTCCACCCGTGTTGGACGGGCCTCTGCTAAGTCTGGATCAACCAAATTTTCCTCCTGATTTTTTTTCAGTTTTCCTTGCGACAGTCACTCTAGGCTCACTCAGCATTTTTAAATTCTTTTTTTTTATTATTGGTCTGGAGTTCCTTAACACTGTAAAGCTGCACTGTGACCATATCAATCGTAAAAAGCGCTATAGAAATAAAATTGCCTTGACTTCCTTAAGAATCTTTTCCGGAACCTTCTTGACACACTTTTTTAATACCCATGATGTTATTGGATTGCTTCAGTGAATAGGAAATAATGCTCCTCTTGGTAATGGGACACAGTAATAGTATTTTTTATAGCAAGAAATAGTATTTTCCTATTTTGTTTGGGAAATTGGGTTTATTTCCGATGAGCTGGTGATGTGAGCATCTTCAGCAGCTACTTCAACAGAATGGGAATCAGAATATCTCATAGTCTGTCCATTTTTTTTTGTGATGCGCAAATCCAATATATGCCAAATCTTATAGACCCACAAGGCTTTAAGCATGTTAAGATAAATCCATATCACATCACATATGCCAAATTGCTATTGATTTTCTTCTCTGATTCTTTTTCAACATTCTCAATTAAAAACAACGAGATCCATATTTAAACTATTGGACTACAGCACACTATAAATTGTATCCAGGCTCTGTGGGTTGTTCCCTAAAACAAATTAATATCTTTCCAAAATTACTGTTGATTTGCTTTACTCTGAAGTAAACCATGTACTTTTTCGGACACAGCTTTAGTTTAGTGTCATCACGAGCCAGACTAACTAAGGCTGTCATACTCATTCGGTTTCATGCTTAGACAATAACAATGAACGTAGTGTGACTTACTTTCATGACTTTTCATGAGGAGTTAAAACAATGACGACAGAAGCACCTTGAGGTGCAGCAGTCAATTATCCTAGCTAGACCACCACTAGATATGACTGTAGCTGGATCATCCAAGCTATCCATGGTATTGCTGCACTCTGCGTTGTTTAAAAGAAAGGTTAATACACACCAGCTGCTACTTCCAACAAGAGAGAGTATAGATGGAAAAATAATATGACCGGAGTTGCTCTTCCTCGGTTTCTGTTTTAGTGTCTACATGGTACAGTATGTTAAAAAGTCAGATGCTGGGCACAAGACTAACCATTGTATAAGTGTCCTGGAGCAGGAAAGATTAAAGGTTTTGGCTAAAACACCAAAAGTGGCTGAAAAGCTAAGCCTGAATTTGAACTTTGTGATTGATACCCCAAATCCAGACAGTTAAAGATAACTGAATGAAATGTACAAAACCAGCAGATCCTAACCCTTCTATCAGAACCTGCACTAACTTCTAACAGTTTCAGCTATAGTATCTGGCGTATCTGTCGGATCAGAGAAACACGAGCCAGCCTTTGCTCCACATGGACATCAATGAACCTTAGCTGCCCATGATCCTCAGTTTACAGCACTTGTATTTGATTTACTTATTTTTATTTGACTTCAATAAAACTAAACCAGTAAATCAGGTTTATGTGTAAATATTTACATGGAGGGGGAATGGAAAAATTAAACAGAGGTTTATGAAATAGAATGGAAAAGAACACCTTTATTTCTACCATTACATATATGCAGATGTACAGTACAATGGAATTATTTCTAATTCTAATTAAATATCCCAACTTATATAGACATTGGGGTCAGAGCACAGCAATCACATGGCACCCGTGATCAAACAGGGTTAAGGGTCTTGCAGTCCTCCGGTTGACTGTCCGAAACTCTACCCGGTAGGCTACACTTTTCCTTTGTTCAGCTTATTAATGATAGTACTACAATAAGTAAGTAAAGAACAAGTAAAGAAATGTAAACGTATGTCATGCCATCAAGCTCATCACACAGTGTCTTCTTCTGCATGAATTCATGTTGTAGAATAGATTTTATGCATCTTTTAGCAACAGGTCCGGTTGAAAAATGTTGAGCTTGTTGACAGTTGAGTTAGCAAGATTATCCAATGTTTCACTTGAAGCCAGCCACCTTGGTCTAATTTATTTTTGGTTGAAAGAGATTAGAGCACATATTTAAGTCTGTGTTTTATCTCGCCTGATTGTTGCTGATATAATAAATATGTTTATATAAAAATGGTTTAGTGTAGCTGGAATGCTTTCTGTGGCTGAAAAGCTCTCACACTTTGGTCCTCCAGTTGTGTTCTATTTTCTGTTATAGCCGGAAAATTAAACATGCCTGTCAGGCTGTCTTTCCAGCAAGTTCCATCACACAATGAGTTAAGGAAGAAAGAGCAGATAGCCAGACTCCCCTTTTCTCTCTTTTTATTGCACCCCAGCCGTTCTATTTTCTAAATCTGTACAATCCCTGCCTCCATCACAGAAGCTGACACCCCCCCCCCCCCCCCAC
>JAOUQU010452619.1:0-19142 GCA_028566735.1 Ammoglanis amapaensis | reverse complement strand
GAGTTCTGACTAAACTACATCTTGTATTAAGAACAGAGAATGTAACACAACACGTGTAGTGTATTACACAGTATTATCATCATTATGGCTTTCCATAGTTGGAGTTCCGATGCAAAGGATACCGGGAAATGTAGTCGGGATAGCGAATACAAAGGTTCCGGCTACAAAATGCGATTAATTGCGATAAAATTTTTAAAGCGTTAAAATATTTGTAATTAATTAAACGTAATTAACGCGTTAAAGTCCCGGCCCTAATAAAAACCTTTGTATATCCCTTCTTTTGGCCTGAATTTGAATCTTTAATTTTGGTGCTGGACCAAAGATGTACCCATTAGGCTGCACTGTCTCATATAAATGTACATTTGTGTGAAATGAGTGGTGTAGGAACCGATCTGGTGAAAAGTAAAGACAGTGTTGCAACATTTGCACGAGCAGTTCTAGAGTATTAGATTACATATGTACAAAATCTACCCTCATTCCAAACTGTTTAAGTGGTTTTGATCACCAGAGATGAACCAGGCACTTATGATGATTGGTTTTGGATTGCTGAATGATCGAGTGTGAAACAGATAATCAATAGATGTATTACCCCTCTTTGTAAGGTCTTATGATCGGCAGTAAATACAGTGTAACAGTTCTTAGTGCCGATCTTTTTATAATTTTAATGGCATTTCAGGATTCTCTTATTCGAAATTAACAAATGTTTAACATGTCCCCCCGCCATATATAGTTTGGTCTCCCCTACCACTGATTATGCTGGTCAGTTTGTATCTCCTGCAGGCACAGCCGATAATGCTTGACAGATGGCACAAAGCTGACCAGTGTAAACTTGTTTTGCGTAGAGAAGTTCAGAATCTCTGCCCTATATTTAAAATTCTCGTTTTTTCAGAGATGAAGATGTCTGTGAGAGACAGATCACAGATTTTTGTGTCTGTATAGAGATGGATGGGTGGATGCATAGTGTGTATAAGTGTATATGTATGTCCTTTTCTTCTTTTTATAATTGACAAAGGAGAGAAAAGAGATTCTACAGATGTACTGTACGTTTCACATCACATGAAAGTCTTATTCCTCTCAAAGCATGGAAATCAGATGGTGCTGTCCTGACTATAAGATCTCCTCGACCACTTACTACTTGTGCTACCAAAAGATATGTTAATTACTTTTTCTGTGCTGGTTACAACTGCTCTATTATTATGGGTAGAAATTGACTGCTGCACACAAGAGTACAAGTTTTGGCCATATGACCAGTATGGCTGATAAATGAAGTACACAAACTACTAAATTTTTAAAGATGAATAATTCAAATTATAAACAAATACTAATTTAATGTGTACAAGTTCATTTAATTGCAAGTTTGAGCTCATTTACCCGTTTGAGCCCATTTAACCGTTTGAGGGACATGAAGGGAGAACTTCATAGATGAGCAAGCGTAATGTCTCCCCAGGGTAAGTGCAGAGTAAGCACAGTAGAGCCCAAGCTTCATATCCGTGAGGTAACGTCTCTACCCCTGACTGGCACTCGCGTGGCGCGACGTCTCAGACTGTGGGACGACAGAAGGAATTGGGGAGGAGGGGCAAGCGGCAGCTTGATTTATAGGCACCTTTGAAGTGAATTCATTCCAGTCACACAGACCATACTCTTCTGTGTTCCAGAGCCCGGGGTTCAATCCCCCCCGGAGTATGAAAACTGAACAAGACCCCTGCAGCTTAGTGACCCCACCAACAGGGGATATAGCCACACGTTTTCTTACATTACAACAATCCATCAGAATATTGCAGGCATGTTGTTGAAAGCTTAGTGGGGTTTTTTTTAGGGCAGATTGATTTTCCGTGTAAGACATTTTTTCACAGATGTGTTTGGGGAAACGTGGCAGAGGAGATCTGGTGCAATCGGGAAGCCATTCAGTCTTGCTAGGTCGTCTGAGAGTTGTAAAAGAGGGAGCAGAGGGGACTTAATCAGCAGGAAGTGGCAAAGAACGTCAGTTGTGCTTTTCTTGGATTAATCTTCAAAAGCCAGCTTTGTGTGTGTGTGGGGGGGGGGGGGTAATTCAGAGACATTTGCTCCATTTCTCATGTATTCTTATGTTGGCACTTCTTTCTAAAACCACTGTTTCATGTTTGATGCCAATACTGCAGATTGAAATGGATTTAAAATGTTTTGGGCACATATTTGGAGTTTATATTATAAAAATGGGTATTTTTAACTTTCTTTACCACCACATCTGGAATTTTCTTTATTTACTTTATCAGGTTATTGGGTTTTATGTGACCGTATTAGATTGTGAAGGGAACTCTAGAGGTACATATGTGGAAATAGTGCCAGCCTAACATTTAAGCAGGCTAACTCTGAGGGGTTGGCATTGGCTAAACATCTTTGCTTTCGCAGAATACGCTTTCTGACTCTGAGTATGTTTAATGGGGGTTTTGTAACAATTGTTTATAATGTAAGCATACTCCTACGACAGAACCAGGCCAAAACCAGAAAGGACACAAACAGGAAACCAATCTGAAAAAAAACAAGGTACTAGAAACCCAGTGGAAAAAATGAACAAACCTCAAATACAATGGCTTCACATGCACGGCTTCACACATGCCAACATCAAAGATTGGGTACAGTGTGTACATAGAGTAGGATGACACAGGTGTGATAAACGTGGACCGGGTGCAAACAGAAGAAAACAGGAACTGATGGGTTTTGTTCTCAGAGGAAATCGTTTTTCTTTATTAATGTTTTCAGCATTTAGCAGTTTTTTTTACTAAAATCTTTATTTATTATACTAAAATCATTGTTACTGTGTTTTTTTTAAATATTGTGTTAAGGGCCCAACATTTGCAACCATTCATTGGTAATTCAGTACCATGTGTTCTAGACTGTCCTTCAGAACTTTAATGTACATCATTACGTACTGAATTAATACTTATTCAATGTCACACAAAATCGGGTCACATAGCGGCTCATCTGGTGCATGGATTGCTTTTTCACACACGGATGCTCAAGTCTACAAAATTCACTTGGCTTAGTTCTTTGACCTCACCAAAGTTTTGCATGTTTTCACTTCGTCTGTTAAGGTTTTCTAGCAATACAGTGCAAATAAAATAGGTTCTTTAAGTGCAATAAAGGGGTAAAGGAAACAGGCTTTGATCCCCAGGTGGGATCTCCCTTTATGTTTGGATTGTGGGAGGAAAACGTGCATAATGTTCAAGTGAGATGAATGGGATGGTCCAGTCGAAAAATTCTATATAAGCCTGTGAACTGCTGAATCTTGTCTACTGATTTAACTATCAGGTCCATCATAAAGGTAACCAAAGTGTAAAACATGAAGCTCATGAGTGCCACTTGTGTAAAGCATAATGTTGATCAGGGTGTGTCTCTTCACTCACAAAGCTGGCCTTTTGTGCAGGTGATAAGGTTGCAAATGTTGGTGAGGCAGGTCTGTCAGTCAGCAGTGGTCAGCTGTGGAAGTTGTGATGGTAGCGGTGAAGCGTAAAAGCAACTGGATTAGGGAAGGAAAGTCATGCATGGAAATCTGAGAACTCGAGTGTTACATTTCATTAATTATCCTTAATAACTTTGTTTGGCTTTAATGCCTAAACAAAGTCTAAACAATATTGACTATATGGTGCAAAGAATTTATGAAGCAATTATTTGTTATTCTTAATGACTATATAAGAAGACTCTCTTTTGTGTGTGTGTGTGTATGTGTGATTTAGATCTTTTTCTTGCAGTTAATTTAAAATTTTGATTCTATCTGTGTATGATCGGTTGATGATTAATTGATAGCGGACAATAAAGTCTTGGTTTGTTTCCTGCTACAAGTTTATAACACTATGTAAATTCTGTTCCAACTGCTACAACCTCATTTGCATCTGGAGCAGTATTCGGGCGCTTACCCACACTCTCTCTTTCTCACTCTCTTTGTAAATCAGAAACATACCTGAGTTACATGCGTGTCTTTATGCTTCATGCTGACAAATGTATAAATATATGAAACATCTTACTGAGCATGTTATAAAACACACATGCGCTCTGGCATTAAAGCCAAACAAAGTAATTAAGGATAAATAGTGAAATAAATAAATTCTCTGCAAATTAAACTTCACATTTAGATCCACTAATTCTACTGAAACAGAACAAAAACATTTTAAATTATTACTTTTTATTAATATTACTATTGCAAATGAGAAATCGTAAACCCACAAATAAGGAAAACGTTTTGTTTGTTTGAAACTAGTTTTGGACTAGCTGTTAATTAGTTTTGTTTGTTTTGGACCAGCTGTTAATCTTTACATAAGTGTCTGTGCAGTTTGATTTACTTACATAAACGAGTTGAATAATGTACATTATATCCCAGTGTTGGGGTAAAACTCTGTTTCGTATAATAAACACGCTCATGTCTTTTTTTTTTCTTTTTTTTTTAGATAACATGTTTAATTAGCACAGGAATCACTTTTATCCCAAAAACGACTTATAATTACAACGAAACACCATTTTGAGCATTTAATTGAGAGCATTCTTCACATTATTGTTGTTACCCCAAGAGCCTCTACTGGCATTCGTGTGTCAGAGATAATTGCTTGCTGTCATCTGATTGCTTTTGGTCATCGGCAACTTCTGACCCTTCGGCTCTGGTTCGGTCCACAGCTCTTTTTGAATTAGTGCTTATACATCAGGATCTAGACCAAGACTTCAAGCCCTGATGACCTGATTCTAAACAATATTAATTTCCTTGCAACTTGAGGACTTGGACTGCAGACATCTTTTTCAAAAGCTTGTTTAAGTGGATCCAATTGTAACCACTCGTCCAATAGTGGTGTATTACTGTCCAGTTTGTGTTTGTTTTCGAATACTTGTACTGGAGGACTTGACATCACCATTGTACTCTATAATCAATGCAGGTTAACCCCAATTCTTGTTTTATTGAATTGTATTCTGCTTAGTCTTTAAGTACATTGAACTCATTGTTCTGGTGAAAGTTAATATTTTTGTTCTAAATTGTAGCTGTAAGAATGCAAAACGTCAGCATGAATAGTCACTCAGTCTGTGGCAAGTAATAATGCAGGGTTGCTGTTTGGTGGATTTTAATGTAGTGAGTAAAGATTAGTTACACTAGTAAACCACCAACAACTGTCGAAACTTAACACAAAGCAGATCAGTTGCCTTGGTTAAATGATGGTGAATAAATTCGGACTTATTTTTTATTTGAACTTGTGGGAGATGAATTGCTATTCACTTTAAACAGCAAAATACTGATTTATACTTCCGCGTCAAATCAAAGTTGTCACATGGGCTGCAGAGCCTGATGTTCATAATGTGGGTGTGTCGTTTTTCTATCAAGTTTTCTATGAAGAGCGCATAACTGACAATTTTCTGTTTAAAACTGCTTCGCCGAACCCCTCGACCTTCTTATTTTATTTTATGCCATTTTGTTCCTTTTTTACGATGGTATTACGATGGATTTTTCTGCTTCAGGCCAAAAGAAAGCACGACTGACAGAAATGTTTTTCTTGTAGCGCATCCCAGGGTTTCTTAGCTAGCATAGATCTTTGAACCTTTTAATTAAGGTATTGTTTTTTATAAATCTAAACCGATCATGCTGAGCTGTGAGCTTCATGTCACTGTGATCATAAGAACCAGGCCAGTTCATAAGCAATTGTTTATTTCCGCTGGATCCGTTTATCCTGCTCGGCTATACTTCCAGCGTAAACCTGCATTGTGGTTTAAGAACCCTTTGATTCATTCTGGTTTAAATCACCACTTCAATTCAGAATCCCACCCTTCATTTCAGGAAATGGGGTACAAATAGCCCGTCCACTTGCCAGACCAATATGCAAGTGTACTTATTTTCTGCACAGTGCTTCAGGGGTTTGCACACATCAGGTGTGTAGGGTTGCCAAATCCCACCAGTGTTATGCTCATTTCAACTAATTTCACTGGAAACTTTTAGATTTACTTTTGAGAAGCACTTCATGCAGAATGCAGACTGATGACTGTTTTGATCCTTTTTTTTTCGTTTTTTGATTAAGTTTGGAAAGAGGTTGTGAATAGGGATGCACAAGATGCCATCCCTTAGTTAGTTCTTTTCTACTTCAAAATGTTCCAGATTCCACTCTACAGCAACAAGGGTAAACAGAAAAATGAAGGTGTAATAGCATCAGTTTAATTATTCTGACATGTGAGGAGAGTAGTAGTCTGTTTCAGACAGAAATAGACGAAGACGGTCAATATGTCTATGACATGTGTATTGACTAAACTTGGGTGATGAATGATGTTAAAATCTCAATTAACAATGTAAGCGAAAGAGGACTACAGGTGGCAAAGTGTGTAGCATTGTTACCTCACTGCAAAGAAGGCTCTGGGTTTGATTTTATTGTACTATACACATGTTTGTGTATATATAAACAATACTTCAATGGAGCTTAACTGTTTGTAAAAAAAAGTTTCTTTTGGCTTCATCCCACTCCAGATATGAAGACATCTAAACTGCCAACATCTGTTAATAAACTGTTAATGCTAGACTTCTATTGATTTTTATTTTATTGGGATGTTATTTTTAAACTCTTCTCTATTTTTTATTTGGCATTGTTTCTGTTCCAGATTCCTTTTCTGAAAATGTCCTATTTATCTGGGCTTTGAGGAAATTTCTTCCCACCGAGCCACTATTCATTTACCTAAATAGAACTTTTTAAAAATCAGATTAGATTATGATATAACTTTTTTCTTATTATGTAAATATCTTTTTTTGTATTTTGTTCCAATACGATTTGTTTTTTCTATGATGTCCCCTCTGGACTTCTTGATCTTAAGATGTTACACCTGGTCATTAGCCAAGACCTTTATGAAAAAAAGGTGTTGGACGTGGGATGGAAAACACAGGGTTCGACAAAGTGAAGCTTTGTCTTCTACCTTGAGCTCCAGGGCTTGTGGTTTCTGGAGATGGAAGGCCAGACCTATTCTTTTCTGGAGCTTTAATTACAAAGGGAGGACAATGACGACAATGGCCATGTTTGGTCATAAATCTGCTCTGTATGGTTAGTGGGAAAGGGAGGAGAGCAAAGGCTCATGGGATGAGGATTGTTTGTTTATCCATGGTAGAATGATCTACTTTTGACCTTTCATACAGTCCTACGGTTACCCCGAACACCCCCCCTCCTTCTCTCTGGCACCACCAAAACCTCCTGCAGTTCAGCTTCATGTCTCACCCCACACTTTTGTTTCTTCAACACACTTAACATGCTGCTCGATTTTTAACAGGCTCATGTGTCGGCCAAACTCATGTTCTAGACGAGTTGGGAAAACAACAATCCTCTCATCTCCTTCTATAGAGCATGAGCCATGATATTGATTTAATATTTATTTCTGACTGTCTTCCTGACCCAACCATCCTGTTTATATGGGCGCTATAATGCACTCATTTGTACATTAGCTGTAGCTATGAATCCATGTAGCTCTTGATGCCTAGGTGGCATCTAGACAACCAGTGGAAACAGCAAAGTTTCAAACTGAGGAGTTCAGACTCATTATTTTTACTTCAACATTTTATTTTCATTTAGAGCATTGTGTCTAAATGCATTTGTAGTCAAATATATGCTTTATAACAATAAATGGTACACAAACTGGCACCCAAATAGTGAAACAAGTTTACCATCTTGGTCCAAACAACTCTCATGGACTTCAAAGATGATTAAGAATTCTTCTTCACTAAGCGCTTAAGCTGGTAAGAAACATACTAGTATCATCACTCACTTACATCAAAGAGTCTTTATCAGCAGATTTGCGTTTTTAGACTAGAGAAAATGTTTGCTATGATTGTCACGCTGAACTGCACCTAAATACTGAAGTCATGAATCCTGTTAAATAAACAAATCAACAATGTAAATTGAAAAGAATAGGTCTGGCCTTCCATCTCCAGAAACCACAAGCCCTGGAGCTCAAGGTAGAAGACTAAAAGCTTCACTTTGTTGAACCCTGTGTTTTCCGTCCCACTACTATTACATGTATTTTTGTTTGCTTTTGTTGTCTGTTTTCTAAACCCTTTGTCAGGTTTTTAAATCTCCAAGATGAAATTTCCCGTCTATCAAGCTTTAAGTATGTTGAAAGTATCTAATTGGTTATACTTAAATATACATAAATTAATGTCTTTTTGCTTATGTGGGTTAAATTAAAGTCAAAAGATTAAACAACTAGTCAAATTTTTTTTGTTGCGATTTATATATATTTTTTAAGTGGATTTACATTAAACTTCTCCATCAACCCAGTTCTTCTCTTGTTATCTGCATTCCTCTCACCTTTAAAGTTTTTACCGGCAAATACCACAGCGGAGTGGAGAAATGACCACCTTTCCTTCATTCTCAAGGCGGTGACGCTCCAGAATCTACTCTGGCACCGTTATTTAACTGCATACTTGTGTCAATAGAAACCAGATGTGAAATAGTAACGTATGGCAGGTTTTTCTTCCTTTTCCAAGAAAAATGTAGGCAAGACTTTTTTTTTAATTATTTACATAGTTATAGTTGGAACATAAAACGCTCTGGTTTTATCTTCATGAATGGGAAGTAATTGAGGGGTAGCTTAAATGTTGTTGCTTCATTTTCTTTTTCAATTTTCATTTGAAATATAACTGACGTATAGAAATGTTGTAAAAGGTTGAATATACACGGTCTAGTCACATTATGTTAACGCTAAGTAGCTCATGAAGGGATTCATGTTTGGTAAGCTGAGAGCTGTGGAGGTCAGTCATCCAATCTGGTTATGACTCCATCCTTGCAGTTCAGAAACACCCCCGTACATCCTCCAGCAAGACCATGTGACCAGTCACACGATTGAATCAAGCAGCATAAAATCTAGTAGCGACCAAATAGCAAGTGAACAACAGGGCAACATCTGTTTAATGTGAGCTAGGAATCATTTTAATTAAGGAATGCTCTCAATAAAAGTGACTCACAGTTCTGACAGCAATCACAACAATTAAAGCTTAACTGTCTTACTTAAGGAGCCAGTATTTGCATTTTATAATCAGCAAGACTTAATCTCTTAACCTCTAACTACCCATGAATTACCACTTTGTCCTTTTTTTAAATCCTCAAGATTTCATCCCACTTGCCTATCAAGTCATGCAGCAATCAACCACTCTGCATAAACGCAGAGTTAAAGAAGCAATTTAAAAATCTAATATTACTAATAGCATTTGTGTGATGGACTAAAGTCACATCTCTGAAAAATATTGAATTACTCATTTTAAAAGCAGCCCATCACCACTGAGATCTCAAGACTAGATAGATCTTTATCTTTATTTGGGATAGTTGCTGTATCTGTGTATATATAATTTATATATATAGATATATAAGATTTCTTTAAGAAAAAGTTTGCAAGAAACACTAAAAAATAATCTCTCCTATTCTTTACTGCCAGAAATTTTTAACATTTGTAAGACCAGCCAGTCCAATAAAAAAGTAAGTAAACTTTTCACCTGTACTGTAACTCATGTTCATTCTCACATAACTTTTATGGTCTAGATGAACTTTTGGAACCGGTGGTTTTTAGCAACACAATAAAGATCCTCGTTTTACACCTTTCAGCTAGTCAACAGCCAGAAAAATGACAAAATTACAGGCCTGTAACGACCATCCAAGTGCAAGTGCTTATTTCGTCCCTTGGCGGTTTACCAAATTTACCACTGGTGGAGATCGTCGTGACACCCCCATTATTAGTACTCTGTCTTTTAGAGCTCAGTGGAATGATTGGTTTAGATACAGTGTGAATCCTTTTTTTAGCTAACTGACCCATGAGCACTACAATTATGAGTTATGGTTTGAGAACAGGTCACAGTGTCATACATACATTTTTTAGATAAAGAATGTGGATAAATCTACATGAGCCTTCCCAAAGTATTGAAAGTATTATGGTGCACATTTCTTTGTGGCTTTACATGTTTCTACTCATCTGGTAAGGCTTTTACCAAGAATTTACCAAGCCCATTTAATGTGAAAAGAATTAGTCAAGCACTGAGCCGCAACCAAACAGCATCACTCACAGTCAACATTTATGTAGATTTTTGTCTGCATTTTTTTTTGTTTTTGGCTTGTTTAACATTGAAGGCTTGGTCAGTCTGTTCTGGATTCTCACATTGAGACAAGGTCTGTTGTATATAAATACATTTGACTTGATTTACGATTTTTATCTTTAGCTCCCAGGTGGGCAGTGGAATGCTCTGAGAATCTCTTTGGTTTGAAACTCTGCTGACTGCAACTCCCTAGGATGAATAAAGCAGTGAAATTGTAGTGACCGTCCTAAGCCCTGATAAATAAGAGCAGTCGAACAGATTCATGTTTATGATTTACTACTCTTGACTTATGGCAAGTTCACACTACGCTTTTGAGTTGTTCAGATTAAGATCGCTGGTCCAGTCTATTGTTGTGTTGCCGCTATGATCCAAGGATCAAGTTTGAATATGGATCTTGCTGCCTTCCAACAGCATCCCAGAGGGCACAACTGGCATTTTTATTTCCAGTTGAGGAGATAACATTCTCTCCAAACATCGCTCACATAGTGATGTTGATCAGCACACATCTGTTAGCTGGTGTTTCTCCAAGCGTGTGGGTGGCCCAGTGATGCTGCAATCGGCACAAGCTCCAATAAAGGAAATGTAAGACTTATAATTTATTGGAGGAGGCATGGGTTAGGCTTGCTCTTCTAATGTTGGGGCATCACTAGTGATTGGAGGATGAATGAATGAATGGTTTGCGTAATTCGAACGTAACGAAATGGTGAAGGAATTGGATCGTCAAAAAAAATTAAGGATTGCTGTACAGTTAACACTACTCAACTTTATTGTTTGTAATCAGGAGTCTTTTCAGTTATGGTTTTTACACTTAATGACCACAGACTGATTGTATTGGGGGGGGGGGGTTGAATTACATTATATACTAGTTTGATACATGCGGTTTGCTATGGTGGATAACTTGTGGTGGATTGAAATGTGTGAGGGGACCAACAAAGATGGAATTGACTGGTGCTACACGTACTATTGCGATTCTTAAATCTCGAGCTAAGTAAGTGCTTAGTAAGTTTGCTGAGGCTGAAGAGCTCCATTTTATTGCTAATGACAGCCACATTAACATCTGGGATGGAAAAAGACTTTTTTTTTGTTTAAGTGCTGCTTGAGTCAGTGGCGCAGTAGTCATTGAAGTGTTGTAAGAAAGCATTTAACTTCTGTACCCAAGTGCACATTTTGCCACCACCTACTGAAATTGCTAATCATGAAATAATGCAATGTTCTAACGTGCCAAGAAGCTACAATATACAAATCTACAATGAGTCTATGTACAGGGTGCATCTGCAAAGATATTCTGTTTTTGCACCAGTTATCACAATACGACTCTAAGGCACTCAAGCTCCAGTAAACCTGGCTGCATGTCTTAGGACTTCTGGGATGTAATTCAATCATCTGATGGAAACCAGCAAGGGCACAGTGAGGTTGTGCAGCCTTCATACAAAGTAACTTCACATACTGGTGACTGCAAATACAGTAACAGTATATGGTCTTCACAATCAAGGCTCAAGGGCCCAACCTTGAGGCAACAACCTAGCAATGGTGGGTCTTGAACTGGCATCTATTGTTTTATTAGTCCAGTACCCTAACCACTAGCTTACAGCTTGCCCTTCTTCCAGCGAGGAGAATTTTACCCTCTTAGCCACTGTGATACCGAATATGATAATCAGTTATTATAAACCCTAAAAAGTCCTTTGTAGAGGTGGTGTGACTTTATATCAGACGTGTGCTTGCTGTTGTTTAATACAATTGAAGAAATGTATCACTTGTTGAATTCATCAGGTAAAGAACAGATAAGCTCACTTCATTTTCCGTAGTTAGAATGAAGGTATAACGGACCAACGTTAATAACACTGGGAGTAGTCCTGCCTTCTATTCCTGGAACAGCACTTTTCCACTTCGAAAGCCACAGGGCGCGGCCCTCTTGCATGTAATATACTTGTTGTTTTTTATTTCATACACACGTTAGTCCGTCCTGCTGGTGTTCACACTGCCCTTTATTCAACGAAAGTAGGAACGTCTCGTGTAAAGCAGCAGCATTCATAAAGCAGCAATGCATGAGAAAAATGCAGACGCCGTTATCCAAAGTAACATTTTTCAGTCTGAACAATTGAGAGTTAAGGGCCTTGTGCATGGGCCCGACAGCAGCCACTGGACAGAAGTAGGTGAACTGATGACCTTTTGATTGCTGGTCCAATGTCTTAACCACAAAGCTACTGCTTGCCCACATTGCCCAAATTTTACCCACAATGACTCGTGATTAACAAGTGTGGGTTTGTGGTAGGATAAAAAAATATATATATAATGTAAAAAGACCAATTACAACAACGTTTTACTTTTGTTATCTGGGGTGGCTAATTGGTAGCACTGTCACCTTAAAGCCTAGAAGTCTGCGGTTTAATCCATCGGTGGAGTCATCCAGAATTAACTCTGGGTTTCCTCTCACAGTCCAAAAACATGCAAGGGGGTAAATATATGGGGATACTAAATTGTTCAAGACTGTGTATTATATAACCTGTGTACAAATGAGACTTGTGTAGCCTTGATGCTTGAGCTTAAAAATGAAGATGCTTTAATTTTGGAGGTAGGCATAAACCATGTTAAACAACTGTAAATGAAGCCTAATTTCACTGAAAAACACTGAAAAATTAGAATGTTTCTAGAATACTTTTTCAACACTATGCTTTTGCACACTTGGATGTTATTACGCCATATTTAACCTAATCCATCCAGTTACACACTAGTGAACACACCCTAGAGGGCAGCAGTGAGCACATATGCCCAGCACAGTGGGCAGACTTAGCCATGGTAGCACAGTTTTGCATTTGACCATTAGTAGTAGAGGAGAGACAATCGGAAGTATTCAACCAAATCTTGTTTTAGTGTGTGTAAATGTGTGTTTCACTGCACGGATTGGGTTAAATACAGAAGTATACTTTTTATGTTTTAGATTAAAGGCATGATCTAGTTTGGTGGAGATGAAATGTGGCTCATTGATTAACATAAGTTCACTTTTTCCAGAACAGTTTCCACTCCAGGCATGTTATTCTCAGTTCTTGCGTAGGAAATTAAGCATCTTTATTGGAGACATTTGGAAAGATTTGTCCAAAGGTTTGCTTTTCAAGCACAAGCTAATCCATCATTCCTACTCCATCTGTGTGGAAGAAGTGAAGATCTTGCTCTCATTAAGTTCGTAAATGTTTCTGATGAGCTCGTGATTGTTGTGAGCAATGTTTTCCGTTGATCTTTGTTCACAGCGGTGATATTTTTGTTGTTGTTGCTAATACTGGTCCAGGTCCGATTTTTGAAATACCCTCATATTGAGGAAGGATGGTAGTGAACAATTTCAGACATGTAGCTACCGACTATTACGGGGTCCTCGGGTTTCAGCCCATGAAGAACGAAAGTAAATTTCGTTGACATGACAGTGTTGAACATTTAGAATTATATAGTTTTGACTATTATGCTAAATAGCAAAAATCGAAGTGGGTGGAGTTTAATGTTGAAATTTACTTTTTAATTTTAGAATGACTCAAGGAATAAGAAGAAAAAAAAACTTTTAATCACTTGTTACGTAACAAAAATACGGAAGTCGAAACAGCTCAATTTACCTGACATCACAATCATTTTAATAATTAAAAAAAGGAAATGGATTAATTTTATTAAAGCTTGGAGTGTTTCAAAAAGTGCATTTTGTCTAATGGACACAATTTCGCTTGATTGATTGGTGCAGGGTCCCAGCACTGGCAACTTAATGGTAGTGGAGCTTGAACCAGCAACGTTCTGATCTCTAACCTAGCACCTTCACCACTAAGTCATCACTGTCCTCCAATGTGTTCCTTTTAGATGCCAAAACAAATTTTATTTTATGGTATAATATAGGGAGCTATACTTTAATTGTTTGGATGATTCTTTTGGTGTAAAACATTTGATTAATTGAAAAACAATTTATCTTACATTTCTTTTTTTTTTTAATGTATCGTAAACCTAGTATAACGTCACTAAATCGTATCACATGATAGGTAGGGTGTATCATCACCCAGCTCACGTGGAAACCTGCCTCTTGATGGCACAGCTATTTGAAACCTCCACAACAATTTTTTTAATTGCCCTCAGCACGACCAGAATTTTGCCCAAAAGTGTTTCTTGTCTGCTTTGGTAAGAGGCAGTTAAAAATCCCTCTCTCCTCTAAGCTTTTAACCAAAAGCCAGTCTTTAAAAAGCAGTCAGTGGTTTCTTCTTCTTCCCAGCTTCTGGGTTCAATCACGTTATGACCGAGGGTCAACAATGAGCTCATGCTCTTCTTTCTGAGAACCGAGTCATGAGCTGCCCTTGGTTCATTTCTCATGTCAGAGTCGTCCAGGGGTCCCAGTTGTGCTCGTGGCTTTTTTGCTAGGTTTGTAAGATTTTTGAAGTGCTTGCCACAGTGCAGTAAAAACAATCCCATGGTTGATAGGATTGTAACGTGTATCAGCTCTTGGATTCAGACCAGACAGAGCGCTCCTGTAGGTACATGTGGACAGAAGTTATCCTAACAAAAGCAATCATGTCTCCTCAGGGTATGAAGCTCAATTCCTGCTGAACCCTGTGAGCCTTTCTAGTGTCAACATTCAGCCCAAAAATTGTTTGATGTATGTATACATTGATCAAGCAAAACATTATGACCTGATATTCTAATATTCTTTATATTATATAGTTATAGTAGTTCATCTGTTTGATCAGACCACACTGGACAGGTTCCAGAACCAGAATTTCTTGTCACTATGACAAAATATTTATGTATGTAAATAGCAACGCATTAGCATTTCTTTTGTCAATAACAAGTAGTGCCTTTCTATCGCATGATTTTTTTTCTTTATTAAAATTAATTCTAAAAATACATCTTAAGTTGGGGGGTTACCACTGTTCTTTACTTGGATTACTTTTGTTAGATATCGACCACTGCACACTCTGGAGATGAAGATGCTCTAACAAACTGTCTAAAATCCTTTCACTCATCCTTATACCCTGTTAGTTAAGTTAAAATGTTCACTTACTGCCTAATATATCCCACCCACTGTAAGGTGATATGATTAAATTCACTGCATCTGTTCATGGACATCATGTGATTTGAGTGCCATACCAAACCGTGCACTCATGTAAGTGTTGGAACGCTAATGGTGGACAGGTTGCCCACGGTGTTGCCGTAATGATTAACACATTTTACATTTGAAAAAACTTCTTGTGTACCAGAAGATCCAAGTCATCACTTTAAATACAATAAACAGTAAAAATGTATTTCATTATAATATAAGAAGTGCGGAAAAGTGGGTCAAATACACTTTAAAGGGTATTTTTTATAACCCTAATGTAAGGAAGCGTATTCTTTCCAAACGTCTTTTTAGCTTTATTAATAAGTAACTGTTTCTTGTTTCTTATCTCTAATCGTGTAGGCAGCGTAAAGTTTACTCACAAGTTCAGTCAATATAAAAGCGGGCGTTAATCACACCCACTGGCAGGAAATTACAGACATTACAGTGCTTAGTAATGATGAGTAGTCCAGGTGGCATTCTGGTCGCGTCCCAGGTGCAGCACAGCTGCTCGAAAGCTGTTTCTTATATCAACTGTGACCATACTCGCTCTCATCCGAACAGTTTTAATAACAGTAAACACTAGAATAAGGGTGGCAGGCTTTGTATTGGGATGTGTTTAAAAGCATTAATATGTTTTTCCTGCTCTTAAACTATTAGATGATTGCTGGTTATTTGGTGTTATTCCTAGTTCACGCAACCCTGATATTTGCTCGTTGATTCATGGTCGTTACATTTACCAGCTCTGAGGCGACTCTGCACTTCGGCCAATGAGAACATAACGAACGTATGACTGGATTCTGATGGATTCTGATTCTCTCGCTCTTGACAAAACATGCCAACATTGCAAAACATAATAATTAACCTCCAGTTTACTAGAGAACAATTCTTCAGTACATTCTGTTCGCAGAGTCACTCAGTCATTTCTTTTTCTCTCGTTTTCACGCTGCACATTATAAATTTCAATGCTCGCTTATTGTTAATGTGCATTTATTTGGAGTATCATTAAACTTAATGTGATAAAACATAGTTTAAGAGACCAGACAGACGTCTTTCTTTTTTTTAATTCCCTGTATTGTGAAGAACAGAAATTAATATTGATATCATTATTGATCACAAACTATGACCTTTTATACCAAAACTAGATACTGGTGCCGCCAGTGTTGAGTGACTATAAAAGCTGGAAAATAATTTGTGACAAAATCTTTTAAAACCCTTTATTATCAGCCTTGCTTAAAAAAAACCCGCTGTCTTTTTCTTTCCCAGAAGATTTTTGTGCTATTTTAATATTCAAATATTTGTAAGTGTTCATGAACTAATATTTGTTTACCGTTCCAAAAGAAACCAGAGTTGTTTTATGCAAGTGTCACATTTCCTTCATGGTGCAGTTAATTTACTTGTGTGAAGAGCAGACTCGGTTGAAATTTGTTTTGGAGGTCTTTTATTGGGTTAATCATGGCTAGTCATTGAAAAATAATATGTAAAGAAATTCGAGCAAGTTTACAGGGAAATACGCACAAGGGGTGCTCAAGAAATTAATTTTGTTGCATAATGTGGTCCTAATTTACCCATTAGAAACTGGCTTTGGTCCATGGAATTTATACCTGCATTTGAAACAAATCTATAATACTGTTAGTATTACTAACTGTACTACTAGTGGCGTTAGGCCACTGTGAGATTAGATTGGCATCATTTTATTGTGTTTGGTGGATGGGTTGTAAGTTACATGCCTGGTTCATTAGACTTACCCACTATTCCTGAGTTTCTGCTTCTTGTCCAGAGATTTCCAGTTAAACCAAACTGATTAATGCCTAACACCATCATGTCGTCACACACTATCACATTATGACAGTAGGGGGAAAACACTATCACACACCCTGTTTAATATGTAATGGTAGCCTGCTGTTTCCTGTTCACTCGCCAACTACGAGGCCTCACACAGAGTTCTGTCATGTCCAGTGAGAAGTTCGACTCTCCACGTGAGTCAGCCCAACTGCTCCACTCAGTCCTGGAGATTTCAGAGCAGTAGAGGAAAAACCACAATCTGATCATTTCTTCATCCAAATCTATAATTTCTAAATATTCTGATACTAGATGTCAACCTCAATGGCACAGCTGTCAAATTCTCAGATCTTTTTTTCCTAGGTTTGTTTTCATTCAAATCAGATCTCATCAGGTATTCAACTTTTTCAGCTCTTTTGCTTTTACACACAGGAATTTGTTCTTTGCATTTGGAACCTTGATTTGTGCAATTACATGCGCATTTACACACACACGGTGGCTAAGTGGTCAGCACTGTTGCGTCACAGAAGGTCCTGTGTTCGAATCCCGGGTTGGCGCGGGGGCTTTATCTGTGCCTGTTTTCATTGTGTCTGTGTGGGTTTACTCCAGGTTCTCCGGTTTCCTTCCACAGTCTAAAAACATATAGGCAAGTTAAATTGTCCATGACTGTTTGTGTATCGCTTAAAATTTGTGTGACCGTTTCCTGTCATGGATGTGTTTTCGGAGTTTAAAACATGACATTAAAATGCTCCATGTTGTCTGAAGATTCAAAAAATTAGACACATTGCACATCGGAGGATGTAAAATGTTGCCTATGTAGGGTGCTCACTAGGTTTTAGAACGGACAGCATTTGTTACGTGTATTTAGATATTAATTTAGGAATACTTTCGAAATCCATTCATGAGCAGAACGAGGGTCTGCAGGGTCTTCAGGCGCAGCTTCAGGCCACAGGAGACGAGCACTAGCACTAATTTATGATGCAATTTAGTGTGAAGGAGCTGTTAAAACCTCTTGGAACAGAGTAAGTGGTGTCACACTACCACAAAGCTTCATTGTCTTTTGGGGAGATTATTTATAATCAGTCGGTTATTTATAGATCTCCAGAATAGACAGTGTGCCTTTTATCTGCCTTTTTTTTCTGGACTTTTTGTTATCCGAGAAGAGACGAGAGGAAATGAGAGCAATGGCTGCTTGCTTTTATCCTCCAGACAGGGATTATGTAATCCCTCTGGGCTCATGTCAGACAGGCAGCACTAATAGAATATGAGAAGTACTTCATTATTTCATCTCTGGCTGGAGGACGACACTTAAAAAGAACTCGCTGTGATTTTGTTTTTGCAGTCTGATTATGTATTTAGGCTGAGATTGTTAATTATTTTAGACTTTAATGTATAGTCTGCCTGGCAAAACACACTGGCTTTTCAACATCATATCAAAGACGTGGAATACTATAGCACTTTTTCTGTCCCGTCTATTCCTGCAATTTTAACTTCTCCAGTTAGTCTGTTGCTCCTGGATTCTGTAACATTGGCATTAGTGGAATAATTTATAGAAAAAGTCACGATAGTACTTTTAAAGAAAATTCTGTGTCTCGTATTTCCGTTACACAGTCCGGATCCTTTCTGCATGGAGTTAGCATGTCCTCCCAGTGGGAGGAAACCAGGGCTCCCGGCGGAAGCCTACACACAGTCCCGAAGCATGCAGCCAGGTTAAATTGTGACACTGAATTGACTAAAGTGTATAACCGACAGAATGCATAAATTAGTGCACTGTAGTGCCTTTCTCAAGCCCAGGTAAATAGGAAGAGTTGTGTCAGGAAGAGCATCCAGTGTCAAAACCATGATAAATTAATAATGCTGACCTCAACCTGCTGTCGACAAGCTGCCCGAAAGAAGGAAACAACGAGCGTGTAGTATTAGTAAGGACGTAATGATTCAGTAATCGAGACACTTGAGCCACAATTCAATCGAAAGGCTATTTTGTTTATACAGCGGGTGACTACTGAAACCAAGTTATCATACCTACCTCATGAATCGTCTTGCATCATGGGTAGAGTGTATTGTTACCGACTTATTACTTACTGATTTGTAGTAATAAAAGATTGTTGCTCATGAGTGCCATCATCCATAATCTAGTTTTACCACTAATTAATTGTACATGGGCGGCACGGTGGCTGAGTGGTTCAGCACTGTCGCCTCACAGCGAGAAGTCCCGGGTTCGATCCCCGGGTCGGGCTGGGG
>JAOUQU010452513.1:0-19158 GCA_028566735.1 Ammoglanis amapaensis | reverse complement strand
ACACACACACACACACACACACACACACACACACACACACACACACACACACACACAAAGAGAGAGAGAGAGAGAGACCAACATGAAAGTTCATGGTAGAGCTGTAAACATTGCTTTAATCATAGTTAAACTTAGTTCTAGTTCTACTGTAAGCAATCACGGTTCTACGTTCCGTTTTGGTTTGCTTTTAGTCTATTCCGATATTTGTATATTATTCTCAATGTGGCAAATAAGGTATAAGATATAGGCATCAAAATAATTCCTAATCAGTGTCCAAGAAATTGTGCAGACAAAACAATTTCATACATCTTTACTGTACAAATAAAATCACAATTAATATAAAGTAGAAATCTTTCTCATACATAAAACAAGTTGTACAACTGAGTTAATCAGTTTTGACTACCTTATTAGTGTTTTAAAACACCTGATGACAAATCACATTCACAAACATTATTAAAGATTATTAAAGTAATCGCATATCAACATTTTATAGTAACAACATACGTTGGTTTTCTGACAAGAAGTCAATAACACAACAGCTTATTTAAATACACCAAACATAATGATCAAGTGTAAAACACATTGTTACATAAACCCAGAGGCATATTGGATGTTGGATGTGCATGTTGGATCACATAACTTCACAGTTGGTGCAAAGATTGCTCCAATCCTCCGAACTAACCCAAAGCCGGCATAAAGGGGCTGAGTGAATGTAGTTTGGACCCTGGTGATGAGCCTCATTGAATCAGTGACGCTGTAGAAAGACAGAATTCCTGCACCATGATCTACATACACACCTATTCGGGAGGATAATGGGCCTTGGATCTCAGTCTTACTGTTGTTGTACCAGAAAGAAGGAGACGATGAACACCGCAAACTCCATGACTGATTGTTAGAGCCAAACTTGCTGTCTCTATCACTCGTTTTCCTGCTGATGCTTTTATAACAGACGGATATTTCCAGGTTGTCATTTTTGCTCATTTCTACCTCCCAGTAACATCGTCCACGAACACTCTCGTAACACAAAACCTGGCGGTAGTGGTCAAATCGGTCTGGATGATCAGGGTAGGGGTGCTGCCTTAAACTGTGTATCACCACTCGGTTCTCCTCAGACAGAGTAAGATGTGGATGGGAAGTGATGGGATCCAGAGTCAAGAATAAATAATCTAAGATACAATAGGATAAGATTAAAGAATTGTGTTTTCTAGAACATTTTGTGCTTCTAATTTTATTACGGGAATATAAGACTATAGTTTTGGTATAACTCTCGCCATGTTCAAATGTTCTATTATTCTCATGTTCTATTCTCATGTTCTATTATTCTAAACATTGTTTCTTCTCGTTCTACTTGTTTGTGTCATTAAATTTTTTTTATTATTATTATCTTATCTTTTTAAACATGCACCGAGGAGCAGCTAATATAATTTCATTGTAATGCAAATTATAATGACAATAAAGGTTATTCTATTCTATTCTATTCTATAAACAACAGTCAAAATGTGTCATACATACATTTTAAGAAGTCTTCTCTCCTGTTAGGTTCTGGAGAAAACGTCTGAGCGGATAAAGCTGTAGAAAAAAAACAGCATGTAAAGTCAAATTCTTAAAATCCAAACATTGCTATGACATTGTAAGCTCTTAATAATAGTAGTGTAATAAAAAATAATAACTAAACAGCACTCAGGTAGGGTGCTGTGAGACTGCAGATGGACTGTAAAACAGTGACGACCGATGCCGTCTCACTTTGGTAAAGCGAGTTTAATTCCTCTTACCGTGTCCAGGGTTTTTACTGACAGTAAAATCCACATCTTTAACACAGAATTCCTCGATTTGCTTTTTCAGACATGAAAGAGATTTCTTTACTCGATCACATGAGAACTGTTGATTTAAAACAATGCTGACCGAGTCCTCTCTTACAACCGGGACACGACAGATTGACTGGAAGGTCTATAAGAGAAAACACAAAACTGAGAAGTAGAACTTGTTATTGAAGAGTTATTGTGCCATGAAGATGCACATGTACAAATCAAGCTTTTATTACTACCTTGAGAAAACTAATATGATCTGGTGTGAGGGAAAGTTGATCCAGTTCCTTGCTTTTTTTCTTAAGATCCGCAATATCATGTTCCACTTTCTCAAGGAGCTTTGTAGCTTTGCTCAGTTCAACCTTCTCCTGATCTCTGATCAGCGATACCATCTCGATGTGTTTTTTCTCCAAGCTGCTGATGAGTTCAGTAAAGATGATCTGGCTGTTTTCTACCGACGCTTGTGCATTGTGCTATTAAAAAAAGAACGTACATTTAAAAACTCATCTGAAGAATAACAGCCAATAACAGTTCTTAGTTCTCACCTGAATATCGATCACAGCCTGTTTCAGCTCTTGAACCTCCTTCTGCTTCTTCTTGAGTATCTGCTGGATCTTCATCAGTCGCTGATCTAACTCTTTCTAATGATAAATCAATTCTGTTTTTATTTCGAAGAGTATAAAGTAAAACATAACTTAATAAAATACTGTTCAAAAGTAATATTTAGTAAAATTCGGTGGAAAAACTGTAAATCACAACTATAATCACAACTTATACTGCTAATTATTGTTTATTGATTAATGTCATGTTTTACACTTTCAGATTCGTATCTTCAACTTGCCTTAACTGCATGTTTTTAGACTTTGGGAGGAAACTGAAGCTATAACACTATTAATCACAACTGCAATTAAATATTCGAGTCTATGTCAAGAACAGGATTTACACTGCAATTTCAAAATCAAACTCGAATGATGAAAATAAAAAACATTTTAAATCTTTCATGTGATTCTTAATATATTGTCATCTTAGTGAACTTGTTCCTACCTGTTCTTCTATTCGTTTTGATGTAATCGAGACAGTCTCGTGATCTTTGTGGTTATCCAACATGCACAAACAACAGATACATCTTTGGTCAGTACAACAGTAAATCTTCAGCACTTCGTCGTGTTGAGAGCAGATCTTCTCTTGTAGTTTTGAAGACACTTCGATCAATGTGTGCTTTTTCAAAGCAGGAAGTCTAAGATGAGGTTCGAGATGAGCTTCACAAAACGAGGTTAGACACACCAGACAAGACTTGACAGCAACGTGTTTTGTCTGGGTGCAGAAATCACAATACACAACTACATGGCCAACAGACGTGGCTCCAAACTTTGCCTTCTTCATTTTCTCCACCACTTCAGTCAACATGTTGTTTCTGCGTAGAACAGGTCTCGGAGTGAACGAGTCTCTACACAGTGGACAGCTGTAAAGATCCTTCTGTTGTTCTCCATCCCAATGACAGTTAATGCACACCATGCAGAAACTGTGTCCACAGTGAATGGTCACCGGATCCTTCAGGAGATCCAGACACACCGGACAGCTGAAATTGTCTACTGAAAACCCATCTGTTGACATTTTGTTCTCTGCCATTTCACAATAACTTGAGATTGAGAGAGCAAACGTGGCACACCGAGTTTAGCCTTTTGTGAACTGAACATCAGTGGCTGTGTAATTATGTGAATAAAAAAGCAGGAGGAGCTGAAATAATAAAGGAAGTGCTGTATTCAAGAGAAAAGAGGAACATTTGTACCTGTTATACGAGTTTTAGGCGGCACGGTGGCTGAGTGGTTCAGCACTGTCCCTCACAGCAAGAAGTCCCGGGTTCGATCCCTAGGTCGGGCTGTGCGGAGTTTGCATGTTCTCCCCGTGTCAGCGTGGGCTTCCTCCGGGTACTCCGGTTTCCTCCCACAATCCAAAAACATGGACTAGGCTGATCGGAAATGTGTAAAATGTCCAGTAGTCACACACAAGACCCCTGTAGAGATACAAAATTGGGGAAAGACCTGGCAACCTACCCCGTAAAATGTAATTGCCGAGATACTCTGAGGGATCGGTAGCGGTGCACAGCGTAACCCAGGGTCGAAGTCGACTGAAGGGTAAAATAGATAGAGATACTAGTTTTAGTAAATTAGTTAAACTTTAAGACAATATATATATATATATAACTATTGCAACATGTACATTTGAAGCTGTCGTAATTTGTTTTATTGTTTGATTAAAATATTTTCATTTCAGCTTTTCATTAAACCTAATAGGCCAGTATTTTAAATTCAGTGTTTAACCTGTAGTTAAGTAGTCAATTAACTTGACTGCATGTCTTCAGACTGTAAGAGCGAACAAAACGGAAGAAACCCACGCAGGAACGTGGAGAACATGCAAACAACATAGAAAGCCCTGTAAACAAACCCAGAAATATCTTGCTGTGAAGTGACAATGGTGCCTGATAGACCAGCCAGGATTTTTTTCAGTGAACAGTTTGACCCAAGTAAAAGCGTTGGTGTTGTACCGACATTGCATCTACATACCACTGGCTTGACCTTTCATTGGAGAATGTAATGCTTTTGTCAGAAGGTGCTGTATTGACATAACGGCAGACAATAAGAAACAGTTCTTTATAATGAGTTTTTTTTATTTCCTTCTCTATTCATGTCTCTTGGAGCTTTTGAGTTAAGGGGTAGGGTGTGTTCTTTTTAGAATAATGAAGCACGCACAGTAGAACCAGTTACCTGAGAAAAGATTCTAACTAAAGGTTAGTAAAATTTTACAATGCACGTGTTAGCAATGGGCTAACGCATCCTTAACCTGTATGTAATCATAAATAAAATCAGAGAATACATGTACATTTCATAGGGCGAAACAAAACTGCTCATCTTTGAATCATTTAGTAAAAAGTTTTAGTATATTCTGATCCTGAAAAAGTTTAGCAGACAAAGACATCTACTTATGTCTAAGCCACAATGTCACCCTCACTTTACAGAACACCCAACATATAAAGACAGATTTATATAGGAATGAATCTTACAAGTACATGTGGAGCCTTTTCAGCCTTTTACCTTTACTCTACTAGCAACAAATCACATCTTCCCTTAAATGCAATGTAAATTATTCCCTAACATTGAGTATTTGGGATCTATATGAGACCCCTGTTACACTGTAGATGCATCACTGACATAATGTTAAACTTCCAAATGTAATTGCAAATCCAGCATAAATTGGCTGAGAAAATTTGGTCTGAACACTGTGGATGAGCGTCATTGTTTTAGAGACATTGTAGAAGAACAAAGTTCCCGCACTGTGATTCACGTATACTGCTATTTTGGAGGGTAAAGGACCACAAAGCTTAGTCTCAATGTTGTTGTGCCAAAAGGAGAGAGAGGAATTAGAACATCGCAGACTCCAGGAGTGTTTATTACACCCCAAAACACAGTCAGAACTCGATCCTTTCCTGGCGATTTTTTTATATGCGATTGCTATGAATACCCCTCCATCACCACTCCACTCCATCTCCCAGTAGCAGCATCCAGTCACCTTCTCCTTACACATCATCTGAGCATGAGACTCAAATCTCTCTGGATGATCAGTGTAATTCTGGTCTTTTCCAGTCCATGTTAGCACTTTCTTATTTTCAGACAGACAGAGGTAACGATGTGCTGTGTTGGGGTCCAGAGTCAGACAGCAAAAATCTGTTATGAAAGAAAAATTAACTTACAAATATGAAATATATAACTGCATCTATCTATCTATCTGTCTATCTATCTGTCTGTCGATTTAGATAAGTACATTTAAAGTTTTATGGTTAGCTCACCATACAGACATATACAGTCAAATTCAGTCATGCAGAAATCTTCGAGCCGCTTTCTCAGATTTAGTAAAGATTTCCTTAAACCATCAAATGAGGAGTGTTGACTAGAAGTGATGCTGACAGAGTCTGTACATCCATAAGACTCACAAAGTTCTTGCCAACTCTATAAAATGGAAAAAAACACATTGGAAAACATTTCAGAACAAAATACTGTACTATTGGTCCATTTATATATTCTTAGATAGTTTGTGTGAACCAACATTCTTTTCAAACATTTATTTTATCAAAGATTTCAATGGGTCAATTAGTGTATGGAATATTAGGGGAACCTTTTTTATATTATTTAAATAATATATCCATCCTTAGTCTAGGTTTACTAAAGTTTAATCCTATTTAGGTTCATGATGAGACACACACTGGGCGAATTACCACACTAAAGTGGTCAAACACAAACTCACGGGACAATTTCAGTATTTCAATTAACCTGACTGCATGTTTTTGAACTGTGGGAGAAATCCAGTTAACCGGTGATCACACCCAGGACTTCTTGCTGTGAGGCAACAGTGCTAACGCAGCCGGCAACCATGAACCAGCATGGTAAAACTACCTATAGTACGTAACTCTTAGGAAACACTGTATGCTGCTTGACATCATAGTTCTCAACACAAGGCATTGCACATTTTATATGTTGCACATTCACACGTATCATGCTGGCCATCACACGTATCAGTGTTGCACTTTATTGTGCATCAATTTTTCTCTAAATAAAGGAACTGTGCAGTGTCCCCTGAACCAATGATAATGGGTGGAAAGCAAGTAAGATTAAGCATCTCGCCAGGATTGTAGCAAAGCCAACCACAATGGACCATTGAGCAGAGATTTAGCAGAGATTGCCTGGAGCCATTGGTACCTGGAGAAAGTGGATGTGATCCTGTGTGTTAAAAAGTTGCTCGAACCCGTTGATTCTTGTTTCAAGATCAGAAATCTCTTGCTCTAGTTGCTTCATCAGTCGTTTCGCTCGGTTCAGTTCAATCGTCTCCTTGTTTCTGATCTGCTCTGCTACCTCTGAACGCTTTTTCTCTAAAGAGTTGATCTGTTCAGTAAAGACCCTGTCATTTTCCTGTACTGCTGCCTGTGCACAATTCTGCAAAAATAAGTCCACACATGATGAAAAATAGTCTTTGCTTTAAAATCACGAGAGACGTGTTGACACAGTGAATGTATTTTATTCCATATTTACCATGATAACGACCATAGTCTGTTTCAGCTCATCTACCTTCTCCTGTTTCTCATGGATTATATGCTGTAATGTCTTCTGCTTCTCCTTAAGATTACTCTAGGAACATTACATTTATTTAACCATTTAAAATTTGATTTGCTAGAAATTACAAGGTAAATAATGGCTAATAAGTTTATTGTTTATTTAATAAGCTTACTGACATTGCTCAAACTTTTATGTGCCCAGACAATTATTAATTATCTGCGTCAACTCAACGGAAGACAATGTCGGCGCTTTAATGTCAAGGTTTCCCTCACCAGCTAAACACTAGAGGGCGGTGTATCTGAGAGTTTTCCCATGGTGTTTACCATTTTGGAATACGACAAGTGGTGGTTGTAGATTTTAGCTGCTGGATATATAACAACAAATGCTTTTAAATATTGGAACATAAATGAAACATAAAAATTGAGGCACGACATATGCAGAGAGTGACTACTTTAACTACAAGCATGTGCCCTACATTATTTTGATGGCTTGGTGTAGAACAGGTATAGACTAGTACATTTAAATATCTTTCTAAAACAACCAATGCCCGGTAAAGTGTTTGCATTTATGGAAAGTTGTCCATGCAAAGCAGGCCTTTATTAAACTTGAACATCCTAATAGCAGCTAGCCAAGCATTTTGTTTTTTTTACCTGTTTTTCGGTTCTTTCTGCCTTGGCTGTAACTGTGTCGTGACCTTTGTGCTCATCCAGCATACACAAGCAGCAGATACAGCTCTGGTCTGTGCGACAGTAGATCTTTAAGACTTCATCATGTTGAGAACAGATCTTTTCATGGAGTTTTGTCGTGGCTGTAACTAAAGCATGTTTTTTTAAAGCAGCAACTTCAAGATGCGGTTTAAGATGACGCTCGCACATTGACACAACACACACCAGACAAGACTGTGCAGCCTTATGTTTTTTTCCAGTGCAGAAATCACACTCCACGTCTCCAGGTCCTGTGTAACACTCATCAGCAGTAGAAGAAGCATGAAAATTAGTCTTCTTCAGTTTCTCCACCACTTCAGCCAGCATGTTGTTTCTGCGGAGAACAGGCCTCGGTGTGAATGTCTCTCTACACTGTGGACAGCTGTAAACACCACTTTTATCTTCCTGATCCCAGCAATCATTTATACACACCAGACAGAAACTATGTCCACAGTGAATAGTTACTGGATTGGTTAGTAAGTCCAGACATACTGGACAGTTGAACTGCTCGTGAGCTACCAAAATACTGGCCTCAGCCATTTTCCTAGACTAACACACTGACAGAGAAAACAACACTCTTGGTTTCATTTTCTTTATTTAGGTTTCACTTTCTTTAGCCACCCCTACTGAGCTGCTAAGGGGTCATTAACCAAAAAAATCAGTGTAAACTGAAAGTACTTGTGCATAAACCTCAGTTTAATAATGGTTATTATAAGCTTTTGTTAGGAACAATGTTATTGTTAGGAATGCACTTCGGTTAGAGACGTGTACGAGCCACACTTCTCGTTTTCGGGGTTATTCTTAGGTTAAGCCATGCATAAGGCTGTGGATTGGCGACACCTTGGGGCCTGGAAGAAAACTACGCACACCGGACGACCATACCCAGTTCAGCATCACGTTTATTGTTGTGTATTTACACAGTCTCCAAGTTACCAAGCTTATTGTCATGTAATGTTTATGTAAACAAGCTTATCATTGTGTATTTACTCGTCTCATTTATTATGCAGCTGCTGTAACCCGATTCCGTTGACAAAATTCACTTAGAAAAAGTTATAAATCTTCGATCATCAATGTTTATAACTGACAATATGCACTGACCCCAAGTTACAATCTGTTTAGAAAGGTTTAGGTTAACAAACGAAAAATAACCTACTGTAGTAACTACTGGGAGCTGCATGGTGAAGGAACAGTGATGCTACAGACCATGTCTACATTAAAACTTAACATTTAGTGCTACAGTCATTGCATTCAAGGTCAACACCCGCTCCATTTCAAATCCTGTCAATCCACTTGTGAAAAGTGCAAATTCAGTGTTTGAATTGCCAAATTTTTGTTGGTGTATTCTTTAATAAAGAAAAAAACGCTGCTAACTCGAACATGTTGCTAACATTCATTCAATCATAGTAAGAGTTCCAGAGGATGTTTTTGCTATAGTTTATTTATACTTATAGTTTAGTTAACTTTATTCTAGCAACATTCATTTATTTATAGTAAGAGTTCTAAATGATGTTTTATAGTTGACTTATAGTTTAGTTAACTTTAATCTAGCAAAGCTCGTAAGCATTTTGCAAACATGCCAGCAACATTTATTTATTGATAGTAAAAGTTCCAAAGCATGTTTTATCTATAGTTTACTTATAGTTTAGTTAACGGTAATCTAGTAAAGTGACAATGTAAATATACGTTACGTTATTGTTTCTAATAACAGGATAGTAAATGTATTATTCTTAATTGAATGGGAAGTATTATTGATAACCATATGGTAGAAAAATTCATGGTGAAGTCACTGTAAAGCAAAGTAACTGAGGATCACATAAATATATTTGAACACTATTGTGTTGTTGTTATTTTGGTTCACATAACAACACGGTGGAATTAAAATGGAGCCGAAACCCAGCGCAGAGAGGCTGACTGAACGTGGTTTGGATGCTGTGAAGAAGCTTCATTTTATTGACGTTGTAAAAGGACAGAACTCCTGATCTCTGATCCACATACACCCCTATTTTGGTGGGTCTGGGCACTTGGAGCTCAGTCCGATTCTTGTTGTGCCAGAAGAAAATCGAAGAAGACTGAAGTTCCAGACTCCACGAGGAATGGTTGAACCCGAATACACAGTCACTACTACATCCTTTCCTCTTAATCCCTCGATATGAGACTGATATGAAGACATCTCCTGTCCACTGCACCTCCCAGTAACAGCGGCCACGTATCCGCTCCTTACACAAGACCTGGAGCCAGTCATCAAATCTCTGTGAATGTCTCGGGTACTGCTGATGTCTCTGACTGCCTCTCACCATTCGATTGTTTTCAGACAGGTGGAGGTTTTGATGTGCTGTGTTCGGATCCAAAGTCAGATATCTCACATCTATAATCATAAACCATTTCCACATTTTAATATATTTGGCGGCTTGTAATCAAAATGATTTCATTAATAGGGGTAAGAAAGTACTAGAACAAACAACAGCTCATTTTAAATCTGCTGCTTCCTTTATTAAAATGAATAATTATACGTACATTTCAGGAAATCACTTCTGCTCTCTGGCTCTGGGAGTGAAATAATCTCAAATGTGACAACTGTGAAGACAAATTAAGATATAAGTTAAGACAAAATAAAGATGAAGACGCCAAAGAAGACAAAAAAAAACATTAGATGCATTTTTGGGATGCAGGGGTTTCAGTCACAAATATTCTAATTGTCTTTAAATGTTTAAATGAATTTCCTGACATCTTTAGTGATTTGTAGATGCTGGATAAAAGGTTCTAGATAATGGATGGATGTATACTGTTGAAAAATGGATGTTATTTTACAGAAGTGTTATTCCAGGTATTCCATTTATGTTCACCTTTATGATCAAGGACGAATAAATAAATGATCCAAGAATCATCCATTAGAAAACTAACAGCTCTAGTTGGTCTAAAAGGTTTAAATATTGAAATAGAACATATACAGTATTAAGCTAAGAATTAGATCATCTTACCGTGTGATGAAACGCTGTTAAAAGTTTCGTTGCATAATTCCTCGACTCGATTCCTCAAGTCTGAAACAGATTTCTTCAATTCATCAAAGGCGAAATGCTCATTGATAACAAAATTGGCCGAGTTCTCAAACGTATCGTTTAGAGACTTGAAGCTCTTCATGTTTGAAAAGAAGGAAAACAAAAAAGCAAAGTGAATTCGGATTGTCTCATTTATTATTACGTCATCAAAGACCCGTGAAAGCACTGTAACCCCGGTGGCAACCAGACTGGTATTACCTCTATAAAATGAATGTGATTTTGTATTTCTGAAAGCTCTTCCATCATGGAGATGTTCCTCTCGAGCTCAGAACGCTCCTGCTCCAGTTGCTCCAGAAGCAGTTCACCTTTCTTCACTTCAGCCTTTTCATAATCTTCAATCAGATTTTTCACCTCTGAACTCCTTTGTTCCATGGAACTGATCATCTCCGTGAAGATCGTTTCACTTTCCTCTATGGCTCCCAGTGCACGAAGCTGCAAAAATATCCAAGCTGAGCTGTTACTTCCTTTTGTTTAGAATTTAGAGTAAATCTTTTCACCACTGTGCTTTTTACCCACAGAGAAGAATTATTATTCAGCATTTGCCCCAATCTGTGTAGTCTTACACACATTAACACACAATACTAAACATACACTATGGAACAGCAGTCGGCTAAGCACGGTAGGCAGCCGTAGACACGGCACCCAGGGACCTGTTATGGATTCTGTGCCTTGCTCAAGAGGGACTTCCCTTGTGACCTGTCAACTCTTCGAAATAGAACCAGCAACCTTCCGATCACAATGCCAGTTCTCCACACGCATATATCATGTTCACCTACCTTAATATTAGTCACAGCCTTTTTCACTTCCTCCACGTTACAACGATTCTTGCAGATTTTCTGCTTTGCATTGTTCAGATCCACCCTGAGGTCACTCTAAAGACAAATAAATGCATTTTATTGGTACATTAAAAAAGTAAAAACAAGTAAATTAAAAACAAACTCTATTGTGTTTCTAGATGTTTTGTAAAATCTAAATTGTAATTCATAACTCTTTATTGATTATTGATCATGATTATTGTTATCTGATTATTTTTGAGCAACTAAGTTGTTGTTTTGAGATGCGTACTATGTCAAAACAATGACCTAGAATCTTAAAATAATGACATACAATTGACTTTTTTAATTGAGAATTATGAGAAAATTAAATGTGCTGAGTTTTTATTACCCACTAACAAGTCTGTATAGTTTATAAGTCTCAATCAGTAAACAGCTTAAAAATGAATTAATTCAAACAAAAGAACATCTTTAAAGTTTGACTGCTCACCTCTAAGTCGGCTCGTTGTGTCACAGCTGCATCTGTAAAATGAATTTTATGTTCATTCATCTTACACAAATAACAAATCCAGCTGTGATCTTTGTGACAGTAAATCTCTGCCAGTGTATCGTGTTGATAACATCTCGTCTCCTGTGGTGAGTCTTCAGCTTTCTTCAGCTTTTTGGCTGGAGGATTTTCCTCTGCCATGATTTGGAATTCTCACTGAATGTGAAGAAAACTTGTGGTCATGAGGTTTTGTTTTTCATGAAATGAAACCGACAGGAATGAACACAGGAAACGATGTAGAAAGGAGTGGAGTGACATCAGATAGTGAAAACAATGAAGACCAGGAAGAAAACAAATACTCAGGGTTTCGCTCTGTCATGTCTGACTACTGACAAAAAAATGCAGCTTTGCAATTGCTTTACCTGTCCACTAGAGGCTCTCTTTCAACAACAAACTCACACCCAACGATTCTCTTTTTTTTGCTTACAACATTCAATCTTCGTCTCTGCAGTACCTGTTTGCAAAGATTGTGGTTGACTAAACTTAAATTATTAAGTCATTAAGTTACTCCTTTTGGCCACAAAGTTGTGACAGTTTGGCAAATCACAGAGTTGCAATAGTGCAGTATCTTATATATATATATATATATGAGTGTGTGTGTGTGTGTGTGTGTGTGTGTGTGTGTGTGTGTGTGTGTGTGTCTAGAATCTTAAATATAATCTTTAAGTTGCAATACCTCAACTTTCCGCCAGGTGTAACACTTCACTAAAGCATTACACTTACACTCAACTACTGAACTTTTACAGTCTTGTCCATTCACTTTTATCATGACAGTTGACAGACTTGCTGTGGCCAGGGGGTATGAAGGCCTCACATGACCCCATACCCAATATAAGGTAAATTATTAAGGCTCATTTATGGGCCCCTTTGATCCTGAGGCCCAGGACAACAGACTTGGTTGCCACCAATTGACATTAATGTGTGTGAGTAAACATAAACACGGTTTAGTGATTAACAAGCTCACATGTCATTAAATATGCAAATAATCTATAATAATAATAATAATAATAATAGTTTTTTTTATATTAATTGTATAAAATGAACAAGCCAGGGGCCACATTGCACAATCCACGGCTGAATTGCTCTATTACGTCCATCCAAATTATATAAACCCTTTATTCATTGTGTAAGCGAAATCTCAAACAAGCGCACTTAATTACCCCAGCAGCCTCGCTAACAAACAAACAAGCTGCCGTTTTATTTAATGCTGAATCCGGCGCTCTGCGTCCACACACCAGCAGACTGTGAAATGATGATTTTTAAACGCCGTCCGTGTCCAGTCTCTTCCAGCTCGCTGTTTGACAGGGTGGTAAATTAGACTTATTGATTACAGCTGACCACTTTTAAAAATGTGAAGTTGCCGTTTTGCCTATTTATGATTCACAATGTACTGTACAGGCTCTGCAGGGCCTTAGAAGAGATGGGGGTGTGTGTGGGGGGTATGTGGGAATGTGAGTGGACCACCGTGCACCCCATCCATGTAATATACAATATGCAGGCAAAAAATTGAACACACCCAAGCATGGTTTTGTTAGATGTTTCATTATGATGACGTTACCCTTGCAGTTGTCTTTTCTCTGGAAAGGATTTTGAAGTGCGACTGTGGGATTTATGCCCCTTAACTCTTCTAATCTTATTGAGAGAGGATTCGGTTTAAGGTTCGGGCTCTGTCCAGGCCACTAGACTTGCTTTATGTCGTTAGGGTTGCTTGGTGGATTTACCATTACTATTAAGAAAGTAGAAGTAGCAACAATAGTAATGGAGGGGTAGGACATGAGAGTAGCACAGTGGCTTTGTACTTTTGTTAGTACTTTTACCTAACACTAAGGCAACTCTCTGGTAAGGCAATTTGGGGCTTTCATTGTGGAGTTTGCATGTTCTCTCTGAGTATGCATGGGTTTCCTCTGGGTACTCTGGTTTTCCTGCCTCAGTCCAAAGTCATGCGGTCAGGTTAATCGGAGATAGTGAAATTACTCTGTGTACGTGGTGTTTGTCTCTGTATCCTGCAAAAGACGTTTTTGCCCGGTGTCCCACCATCATTTAGTGGTAGTGATGGATGGATGGATGGATGGATGGATGGAAAGAGGTCATAATGGAGTAATTCACCATCTATTATTTCTGTTAAAAGTGTGAGCAAGTGAATCAAAAGAAAATCAAAAACAGGTTATTCAGGCTGTATGTCTTTGGATCCGTTATTGACATTATCACCCGTGGCAAAATCGAATCAGCCAATTTATTTACAATTGTAAACACGTTATTCTGCTTGCCAACCGTGCCATGTTCATTATGGAAAACAATTCCGACATTACACATTCTCACCGTCAGTAATGACAAAAAGCGGCACATAAGAAATGATTAGAGAGTCAACAAAAAATCACCTGAGAATCATTTTCCTCAGAAGGACAATAATCGATTGGTGCCAAATTCGTGCTGGAGCGTGAAAAATAAACAACATTTTATACTCACAATGATCATTCAGCAGTACAAAAATGTTCTGACCCCAGTCGTGAGTCTAGATGTCAATGTACAGCTTGTCAGACTTAAATTACAGCAGATTTTTATAACTGTGCTACACATTTTTGCCACTGCATCAAGTACTTTGTAAGGGGTCGTTTATTAAGGTCAAACAGGGACCTGCTTGTCTGAAAACGGGGGTCAATTACACTCCAGATGTCCACATGTCTGGATTATTGCGGACATGTACGGTAATAGTTAATATTTTTAGGATGACAGCACTGTTTTGGGTTAGATGAAACATAGATGGACGGGTCTTCCCTAAACGTTTGGATAAAATCAGAAGCATGTCATTTATTTGATATCATTACACGTTGCAGTTGTTGTGCGTATAACACATTTGTAAATACAAATGTCTCCTGTGTGTGTGTGTGTGTGTGTGTGTTAGTCTCTGTACCCTGCAACATACTGGTGACCTGTTCAGCGTGTGTCCCAACGTGGACCCTGAGAGGGATTAAGTGCCTGGAAAAACCAGATCATGGATAGATGGATGGATGGATGGATGGAAATGTGTCCTAGTTATTAGTGCTCTGCACATGAGGCCGCACAAAAAGTCACAAACAGTCGTAGTTTTGAGAAATTACCGACCACATGAGTTACAACGTAACGTAACGTCACCTTGTTCTTTCTGTAGCATGTATCAGTCTCATGAATTATATAACATCATGTTGCTTTACTGTTTATTGAATAATGTTCCACTTTTTTTCTTTGCCAGTCTTCACCTTCACCAGAGCATCATATTATTTACATTATATAAATCAGCAAGGAAGAACAGGGCCGGCGATTTTCACCTGTAGGGTTCGAGTGCATCCTCGAATGCCTTTTCGAAAGCCATAGATGAGAACATGAACAACATAATTTAATTACTTGCTTGATTTCTTTTGACAATGTTCAGTGTTTTCTTCGTGTCCTTTTCTAGGAGTTTCTCCGAGGCACGGTCCAGTCATGGTGAGGGTTGGTCATTGGCCTCCAGCAGCTCTATGAAGAGTTTGTGCATGGGGACACGACCGTCCTGCTTAATGCTGCAAAAATGCTGCACGGCCTTGGCTGAGATCTGTCGTAAGAGAGGCAGGGTCATGATCAGCTTGCCCGCCCTACGCGGGTCGTCCTCGTGATGGCGCCGCTCGAAGTCCAGCAAGGCTTCGTGCACACAGTCCTGTAGCCTCTGGACAGCCTCGATATCCTCGATGTGCATCGAATCTGCGACAGAAAGGTTGATTCAATGCTTCTTTGTTCTTCAACCAGTGATGTTGCGCGCGCGTGTGTGCGTGTGTAAGGACTTGAAACACTACCTGAGTTAGCAAGTGCAATGGCTTTAAGTGTGACAAACTCTTCTCTCTCCAATCCTATGGCTCTGTACTTTCTAACCAGCTGCAGGATGGCCGTGTGGAGCTCGAGCATCCCGACCCGCTTGGCCTGATCCAGATCCATCACATAATCCTCAGCAAACACCAGCGAGTCCTGAGCGTCCAGTGAGTGGAAGACCACACGCAGAATAAGGATCTCCATCCAGGCGCTCTGCAGGAGGCGCATTTGGTCTGGCAAGGAGAGGTTGGAGAAACCTAGAAAAAGACAAAGCAAAAAAACAAACAAAAACAAAAGACATGAAACATTAGCATTTAGCATTATTAATTAGCATTAGCCAATCGCGTAGCACTGCTGAGCTTCTGCCACTCGGACATGACTGGACATTTTCTACGGGCTGATGTGTTATTACCGTGTATGTAATACACACGCCAGTGTTCTGTCCTGTCACCACATTTAATGAACGACCAGAACCAATCAGTGCCGAGCATTTGTTCTACAGCACCGTTATGCTTCTAAGTCAAATAGATGCAGAGCATGTAGGTCGACGTCGTGTACCTCCTATATATTCGAACTACGCACTGTAACGCTGCAGACCGCAAAGTGTAACGACGAAATAGTGGTGAATTACTTCATGGTGAAATACCACCTTAAGGCTAAACCTAAAAACTACATTAAATACGTATAGAGGAGAAGCAAATGCAACTCTATCACCTGCACTGTATTTATTGACCTGAAAGCTACCTAAGAGCGTGCACACACACACACACACACACACACACACACACACACACACACACACACACACACACACACACACACACACACACCTGGTCTGATCTAGTACTTTGTTTTGTAAGCATTACTACATAGGCGTGTGTCAACACAAAAAAACAGGTGCCACTTTATTTTGTGTGTGTGTTTATTGCCGATAAAACATAAAGTATAACACAGCATCCGCCCGTCTGTGTGTGTGCCTCTGTGTGTGTGTGTGTGTGTGTGTGTGTGTACCTGGAAGATGTTTGGCCCAGCCAATATTAATCACCAGCTCCCGGTCGGCGAGGTCACACAGCGTGGTGAGAGCTTTAATGTCATCGTCAGGCAGTGTGGGGTCAGGCATGGCGTACACTTTTTCTGGCTCTGCCCCCAATAGGTGGCATATCAGCTTGTTGTCACCACTGCAGAGGTCTGACACAAACACAAACACACATGGAACGAATGAGCGACATGTTAGATGTGTCTGCTGTTCTGGATGTGTAGAAAGTCGTGTGTAGGTTTCATAGAATAGATTATAATAGAATAGAATCTTATTCTAATTGAAATGGAATGAAAATATTTTATGTCGGTTGTCATCACAAAACGACGCAATATACACAAAACTACAGAAGTAATTATCAAATGAATAAAAGAAAAACAACTGTGTACAACTTCTATGCAACTTGTAATAAAGTTAAGCCATCATACGACGCCCCTGGAGCAGACGGGGTTAAAGCTTTCGCTCCCGGATGCAACAGTGGCTGTTTAGCAGAGCCTAGATATGAACCCCCAAAGCTTCCGGTAGATACCCCAAAGCTGGATTCACTAGACGACACTGTCCCGCCCTGAGGTCTCGTGTTATTAAGGCATAATATGTAATAACATACCTAATATGCAAGTGTACTGGGGAGGATCTAAAGATGTGGATGAAGTAGCGGGATCATCATAATTCATGTGTTAGATGGACTGGATTGAAGTAAAGTGTCACAGAGATCCTTCACACAGTGGTCTGAGGAAGGTCCATCCACAATCTACCCCAACTACTGCCCCATCAGTCCCAACTACTGCCATCGTTGGGTCTGGACATGACCCGAGTTTGTTTGATTTTGAATTCAGTAACAGGTCCCTGAATGTAAATAGGAAGGCCTAGTGTGAGGCATTTCGTACCTGTACGTGATTTCTTGTGCGTGAGGGGAAACGGTTGGTTTAAATAAGAGTTTCCATCCGGGTCCATAACTCGTTTGTATTTCTGTCGACCCCCTCGAACCCTGTCCAGTCGCACACCTAAAACACAACACATAGACTTCAATCAGTTGCTTCTATAGTTTGTGTTTGTGTGCACATATTTCTCTGTGTGTGTGTGTGTCTGTGTGTGTATGGATTTATGGCTGGTTTAATATGGGTTCACTGATTTCCAGTGGAAACCGGTTCACAAACCAGTTCCCTTCCCAAATGTTACACATCAAACCAAGTAAACAGACTGAAGACTGAAACAAGCCACCAGCATCAACGGGACCCAGATCTAACAAGTGTGTACACTGTGCTTGTACTGTGTGTATGTGTGAATGTGTGTATGTTACAATTCAGGTTGCTGTGCGTCCTTGTGTGTCCTTTAGTTGAAGCAGGTGTGAGATTAATTAGATTGGATTATTACTATCGATCCGTGGTGTCAGATTTGATAAAGGCTTGATCACCGTCCGTGGTCTCGCCCTCCTGCCCCTCTCATTTTTTGTCACGTGTGTGTGTGTGTGTGTGTGTGCGTGAGGTCGCATTAATGAACTAGTGCATCTATTACTGTGTTCATGGAATTAATGGGACCTGCTTTTGAAGCTACTTGGATTACAGTTGACAATAAATCTGCATGTCTAATTGGTACCAGAAAACAAACGTGCAATGCAACGTCGAAAACCGAACATCCGTGTTGATGAGGAAGCCGATGGCCTTGTCTCATTCTTCATCTCCCGTGTGTTTCGGGTGAAGGGAACATTTTAGATCGTGCTGCGTTCACTGGACTCACCCTCTCTCAACATGCCCACGGATATACACTTGGTGAATCGACAAGCCTGGCAGGATTTCCTCCTCCTCTTGGTGATCTCACACTCACTGCTCGCTGGACAGGTGTATTCGATACTTCCTGTGGGTGAAACAGCAAAAGCAATCCGAGCTAAATGAAAGAAATTCTTTCATACACACCTGAAAGTCTAACACATGATTAAAATGATTGCCATAATTAATCCCATATTAGATGTAATCCTACACACACACCATCATCACTATCATCATCATCATCACTATCATCATCATCGTAGCACATCCAAGGTGCCAATCAATGACAGAATCACATTTTAATTCTATATTGTTTTATGAAATCTAGGCTTAAAACAGAGAATGCACAAGAACCCATGGGTTTTATATCGTTCCACCCATCCATCCACCCATCCACCCATCCATTAATCCATCATTTCACCCAACCACCAGCCCACCCATCCACCTGTCCATCCATTAATCCATCATTCCACCCAACCACCAACCCACCCTTCCGCCTGTCCATCCATCCATCCATCAATCCATCATTTCACCCAACCACCAACCC
>JAOUQU010452512.1:0-30847 GCA_028566735.1 Ammoglanis amapaensis | reverse complement strand
TAATGGTTGTTTATACTTGTGTAGTTAGTTTTAGCTTACTTATTGTTGATTATTGTTGTTTATCTCCAGATAATGGATACAATCAAAGGCACCGTATCTGAAATATACAACGACCTTTCTAAAAGCACGTCAGGAAACACTGTCGCCGAGGTATTTTTACAGATCAGAATAACATGTTTACAGCAAAACGTGGCAGGTTTGACGCGGAATGACGCCACGTGCTGATGTTTGTTTTCTGTAGATCAGACGCTTACGGATCGACATCGAAAAACTCCAGTGGCTCCATCAGCAGGAATTATCTGAGATGAAGCACAATTTAGGTTCGTCTTCAGTCCATTAGAACGACGCGGTCGCGTTCATGTCTCTGATTTCGTTTCTCCGGGTTTGTAGAACTGACCATGGCGGAGATGCGGCAGAGTCTGGAGCAGGAGCGTGAGCGGCTGATGGCCGAGGTGAAGAAACAGATGGAGACGGAACGTCAGCATGTCGTGGACGAGACCAAGAAGAAGCAGTGGTGCGCCAGCTGCAAGAAAGAAGCCATCTTCTACTGCTGCTGGAACACCAGCTACTGCGACTACCCCTGCCAGCAGGCGCACTGGCCTGAACACATGAAGTCCTGCACACAGTCTGGTACGGACGACTTACAGAAATCCCGTCTTACCCTGTTATTACATATCAACTCTTGTGTATATATATAACGCATCATTCACAATGTTACGATGGTACGACGAACAATCCACCGGCTTAATTAATATGACGCAAGACAACTTTTTCAGTTGTGCATCGAGGTCATGTACACTTGACCAACACACACAGTGTGAAACGACGGACACCACACACACTGAACTAAACCGACACCTTTATGTCGACATAATGGAAAATGAGGCAACTTTCGATCAGTTAATAATGGCCATTGCTTTATATAAATTTAAGTAGTGTTAATGAAATGATTCATTTGTCAACGGCAAACAAAATCAAACAAATGCATACAATTAATTACACAAAATAAAACAAAAGCTGGTGAATATTTTGCCGGTGACAGAACCAGCATCAAATGTTGATCCATCACTTCCTCCAGTGTCGTGTTCCATTTCAGACACTCATGAAAGTGTGCACTAAGAAGTAAGTACTCAGCACTACACACTACATTATAGTGCACTTGTCTTGGATATGTAACGATTTCACCAGAATCAATACGAATTTACTCGGTTAATTCTTTTGAAGAAGCATAAAAATATAAACCTTAAAACATTTTTGTTTTTCAGCATCATCCTCACAGCAAGAGACCGAGACCGAGTCGAGCACAGACGCCGTTTCCAAGTCAAGTGGAAATTCTGTCTGCGGTCTGGATCCCCCGAAGGAGACCACAACAGCTCCAACTACGGACAAGGACAACAACAAAACTACAGACGATTCAACTGATCTGCCGTAGCTTCGGGGTTCGAGCGGCGCTGTACGACTGCATTAATATACCAGTCATGCTTCATCACTACAGCCAAACTTCCAGGGTGTGTTATTGGAATACAAATCAGTACCAACTCAAAGGCTGAATCCAGCGTTGTGTTACAGAGACTGTGAACGTGTGTCTCTAAGTAACGGCCAAATCGTTTACATGCTTGGTCTTGTTCTATCTAGTTTGGTCTTTTTATTTGTTTCTTTGTTTGGTCTTTTTAATTTATTCTTATTGTTGTTTTTTTCTTCCCAGTCCAGTGAATCCAGGGATCACAATAAAGTAAATAATCTTGGAATTATAAGGATCTGCCTGCATTTAGAGGTGTTTTGAGATATCCAGCTTTGAAGATTTTACATTCCAAAAAGCAAAACTAATTTAAGGGCGAATCTCTAATTCTCTAACAAGAGTCCAAACAAGCAGACATTAAAAAAATCTCATGATGTTAAGAAGTCCCCGAGTAATAAAACGAATACCTTAATTTTGACAAATGATAGAATGATAGAATCATTAATTCCAAGGGGACGATTTGACAGACACAGGCCTTCTTAAAAACTGATATACATAAATAAATCTCCACTGTTTGTATTTTCTGCTGCTCCGACAGTCATATGAACTTAACATCCAGTATTTGATATGATGTGAGAAATTACGCTTGGGAACTCGGTATTGTCTCTCAGACGAATAATCTCGTATTTTACAGATCCTAAGTAACTAAAAGTGTTTGTTAAATTTCACATGAAATTTCCTAATTAAGTTTAAATGGTCCTTCTACCTATATGCTCTAATTTTTTTCTTTAGCAACATTTCTAAAATGTTCTGTTTATATTCTAAACTTTATTCTAAAATATTCTATGCTTTATAAAATGAAGCAAAGTGTATTTTATTTTTGTGTTTTTATGAACTGGTGTGCGCACTTTATATGACCAAAATGATCAGAGGAATGGAATTGGATGCACACATTATTGGATTGGAAACACTAGAATAAACACCCTGTTGGTTCCCTAACTCGATCCAGTCAGGGTTGCTTGGGTGGGTGCTGAATTGTATTCTAGATTTTCAATGGGCACAAGGCACACAGTAACACCCTGGACGGGGTGTCGTTCCATGGCCGGGTTACACACATGTAATTGCTTATGTTTTTGCTATAAGGTTCCCACAAACGCTCAAACGTTTTACTTACGGATTCTGAGGCCATGCAGGCAGGAGTAAAGCTAAATAAGGAAATAAACCGAATAATCGAATTGCGATTCAGTATGAAGCAGTTAGAATGTGTGCAGTTTTTAGGGATAAGGACATTTTGGGGTTGAAAACAGGTTGCCAGTTTCTGCACCATATTTTGTGTCTTTTCTAATACTGAGAGTATCGGATGTGTGACGCCACGATACAACGTGAACAACTGTATTACCAGATAAAAATCTGGTTATTGTTTATATTGTTTATAATATAAAGAGAACACATATACTTACTTATTTAACTCAGACAAAACAATGTGCCCCCATTTCCATTTGGGTTATTTAGTCAGAAGACAAACTTGTTTGTTTCAGTTCACATGAATTTGTGTATTTAATTTGTTTATTGTGAATGCAGTCGACAGCTGTGTTCCAGCTGCAAGTTTTATCACTGTTAAACAGTTTTTAATTCATCATTCTCGAACTGTTCTGAAAGTATTATATTTGAAACTATGCTGACTTTTGTTTTGTTTAACCGTACTTTATAAATGTGGTTGAATTTATTATGCAGGAGCAGTTTTCAAAGTTGAAAAATGTTGAGTACTGTTTTATTGTTTCTAATAAAAGGTTCATATATTAAGACCGCATCAGTAATGGTGTTGTTATTTGTGGGTGTTTGGAAATAGAATCAGATGGGGACATGATTCCCAAAATCTTTATGGTTTTACTAATTCCAGACCAGTTGTACATGTGGCTGCTGATGTTCTCGTATCATCAGGGCTAAAGTAGAATAATAGCATATTAAATGTGTTTTGTTTTTATTGTAAAATTTACATTTACATTTACATTTTCAGCATTTAGCAGACGCTCTTATCCAGAGCGACTTACAGAAGTGCTTCCCTAGTGAATAAGTGCTTCCCTAGTGAATAATAAAATAGTTTGTATCTTTTATAATAGAGTTTTTTTTTAAAGAATTCATGTTTTATAGTGAATGAAGAATGTAAATACCAATATATTGTTATTAATATGTAATAATATGAATTGATCAGGGTGACACGGTGGCTTAATGGTCATCACAGTTGTCTCACAACAAGAAGTCCTGGGTTTGATTCCCATGTAAGACAAGTTGTGTGTGGAGCATGTTCTCCCATTGTTTGTGAGGGTTTCTTCAGGGAAATTGCTGCAGTTTCATCCCACAGTCTAAAGACATAGAAACAGGTTAATTGGAGATACTCAAAATGTCCTGTGTTTGTCTCTGTACCTTACAACAGATCGGCGACCTTTTCAGGTGTTTAGTTTATTCGCCTAGTGTGAATTTTTATTTATTTTTACAAAATTTGATATCAGCGTTTTAAAATAATACTCGTTAGGGTGATTGTTGATTTGTTCGCACGCCCAACATTGTTATGAACAATATAATAATTTTATTTTATGTAACTGTAGTGCGCCACCTAAGGATCATTTATTTTAGTGACCCTTAGTGCTTTACTCAACAGGATTGAAATGTGGCTGTTCCTCCGTCCGGAAAGCGGCGCTGTAACTGCAATGTTCACATCACAACGCTTAAATGACTCAGCTCATTAAGACGAATCAAGTATTTTGGCTCTGAACCGACTCTTTTCTTATAAACATTGTCTGCTGTTTTATACTTTTTACATGGAAAATTATAATAAATAACACCGTTTATGTAATAGAAATACTTTTAAATAGTAACGGATTTGGTCATTGATGCATAATTTCATCATTAGCACGCTGAAATAAGAAAGGAATCGTGGCGTTTCGTTACAGCTCTATTTGGAGACCCTTAGCTCTTGGGTAATGATTTCCTCCCCGAACAAGGTCCTTAATCCTTAGCTAATCAGTGTTATTGCTAAATAAACTTGAATTAACGTGTCTGATAAATGCAGATGATCTAAATGTATTTGTTGTGAATCGGCACTGCGAGTCGAATCCGATTCTTTACGTAAAATGAACCGATTCGTCTATTCGCGCTGCAAGTACAGCGAGGGAAGAGAAAATGGAGGACATAAGTTTCCGTTGATCGTGTTGCAGACTGAGGATATTTATAAGTAAGTATAAGTATTCATTGCAGTTGCTTTCCAGAATGACCGTTAAATACGTGAATAAACAATTTTGTTCATTTGGTCACGTGATTAATCGTTTAAAAGCCACAAATACTACCAGTGTTCGCGAGCGCGTTCTCGCATAATGGCGTCGCGGACTAGCAGATAGTCGTTAGTGAATAAAAAACGTTATTTACTACGCATAGCTTGTAACACTGGGGCGTGTACTTAGTTAACACATGTAATTGCGTTATATATTTTTTTATTTATTACGTTTAATGTTGTAGTAGGGGACGGCCTGTCGCTATGATGATTAGCTAAAATGCTAATGCACGGTAACTTGTTTTTAATCACTTATTTGTACTAGTTAATACATATATTGTGTTCAAAATGTTTCTTTCGTGTGAAAGGTATGAAATGTATTCTTAGTCTTGTGCAAACACGATGATTGTTTATTATCTGTAATGGTTAACTGGGTGTGCGCGTGAGCTAGGGTCGCGTGCGTGCCGCCCATCGTTAGCCAATTAGCATTTAGCTAATGGAGCCGAGACATTCACAACGTATATAGTAATAAACATTTATATTTTGAATGTGTGACATTACACCACGTGTCCTGGTGTTAAGAGAACCGGGTTTGTGATCGAAAGGTTGTCGGTTCGATTCCGAGAGTCGACAGGTCACGACTGAAGTGCCCTTGAGCGGGGAACCGAAGCCCAAACTGCTCCCGGGTGAAGAGGCTAAGGCTGCCCAGTGCTGTGTGCTCACTACTGCCCCTAGTGTGTGTAATTGTTTCAGTGCACTCACAAAGTCGCTTAAATTCTATAATTATAGAATTGTGCAGATTTTGCTGTGTGTTTTTTTTTGGAGGGGGTCTTGGTGGACGGAGGTGAACTGGGGTATGATAGGATTTATTTTGGGGAAGAATTAAAAGCGGATGGGGTCGAACCTGGGGTCGTTTTGTCAGTTCTGTGTCGGAGTCTGTGCTCAGGTAATCTGCCCGTTGATATTTTGCGTTGATCATTTTTTAATTTGTGGTTATTTAGAGGTTTAAATTGACCCTGATTGCATTTGCTGAACTTTTTGGGAATGGGAGATGATGTCCTGGTTATATTAGACAACATGGAGAAAGGGAGTAAAACAGAAAAACCCGTAGTTTGATGTAATGGAAATGTTAGTCAATCTTTCAGAAATACATCTTTTTCTTGAGATAACAAAACATTCCCTGGTTATGGTTACATGTTACTTGCTTGTTGGGTCAGTATTTAAATCATAATGTTAAAATATGAGGTGCAAATGATTTGATGACTACCCCAATACCTGAAAATGTTTACTTTTGCATACCAGTTTGTAATTCTTGCAGCTGGAAGTTTTACATTGACTGGCTTTTTTAAAATTAGAATTCAGTTGTTAATATTAATAAGTTATGTGCTGCCTGGTTACCTGTGTTTTTTATATATCTAACGAGTTTATAATTTTGATTTCCAACATAAAATTATTGGACTACTGTACAAAAACGTTCTACAGTATAGTTTCTCTGCAATGTAAACAAACAAACAAATACTGTTGCATTGATTATTTGTAAATGATTGCCTATAAAATGTATCTGACTTCTTGTCCCGTGTTTGATACTAGCCTATTCTATAAATTTTCTCTGATTAATCGGTCATGCTCTTACACATTATTGTATTCTGTAAGTATTGTAGCGGTTTAGACCAAGTACAGGAGCAGGTGGAATCGCCCACTAAAATAAATGATACAATTTTAAATAATTATTAAAATAACGCAACCAGAGCACCGAAAGGCACTGTTTGCATTGTTCTGCCCTTGTTTAGTGATGGAAAAATAAATGTGTATTTTCTCATACTGTTACTTGAATGCATGTTAATGAGCTTTTTTTGTTTGCATATGACTTTGCATAAGTTAATTCATACGAATTTTGCTTTTTTCCTAATGTAATCAGTAATCTGAGCTGGATTTTGGACCAGTTCGTGTTTTGTATGAGTGACTTTGTATAATTCTATTTTACAATTTTATAATAAATGCTAAAACTCATTACAACTTTATGCTTTTCTGCATTCAACATCTGTACATTGGTAAACAAAGTAAACATAGCAGGTGTGGTGGCTTTAGCAGTCATTTTAGTTTGATTACACTTACTAACTTTTTTCATGACGTCTACTATTTTAAGTTTGAACATAACTACCAGCTGTTGAACTTAATGTATGAAATCTGTGATTTGGCATTTGACCGATGTAGCACCACAAAGAAAATTGGGGATTACAAATACATTTATTCTCATCAGTTGTTGGCATGCAGAACTAAGTTTTTATGAAACTTGTACTCTAGGTTGCTTGTTGGATTAGGGATCCTACTTGTTTTCTTTAGTGTGTTGTTTGTAATATATGTGGGTTTAAAAAGATAATAGTTGCATATTTGTAGAATACAGAGGAAATTGCTGTAATGCTTGTATTTGGATTTCTGGATGTCGTTAAACAAATCAGTGCTGACTTTGCAGCACTACTCAGGTTAGCAGTGGTACAAACCCAATGCATTCTGGGCTTATTTTTAACGTTTGTTAATTCTTGAATTTGTTGGTTAGTTTGTTGATTGTAACCACATTTCTATTGTTGGCATGTTCCTCGCTGTTTGACACTGGCCAAAGCAACCAACTGCATTATCGAAAATAGGAACGAAACAAGGTCCGTTAGGACCTGACTGGTCTAGTGTGATGCTCACAGTATTACGTGGAAGTTCTGTAACAATTAAGGCTTCTTGTTTTTCTTTTCGTCTAGATTTCTTGTGACCATTTACCTGAAAGAGCTGTAATTAATCACTTCTCTCAGTTTAGAAGAACCTGGAAGACAAACAGGTATCTAGCTATTCGTAAATACTATCATATGTAGGGTTCTTGTGAATTCTCTTTGGTTTATGTTTGCTACAAAAAACTTAATGTTACACATTTAGCATTTATAAAATCAGTTTTAGTCTTGACTTAAGCTGATACGGTATGAAGCTCATACATTGTATGTCTACTTGGTGCTTAGTGATCAGCATTGTCACCTCACAGCAAGAAGTTCAGGGTTCGTTTCCTGGGTAGACCCTTGACTTTCTGTGCAGAATTTGCATGGTTTCCCTGTGTCTGTGTGTGTTTACTCCGGGCCCTACTGTTTCTTCCCACCGCCAAGAAACATCCAGGTAAGGTAAATTGAAGAGACAAAATTATCCATGAGTGTGTTTGATGTGACTGGTGTGATAAACGAGCGTCTTCTGTCATGAATATTACCTAAAGTGCAAAACATGACGATTAAAAAGATAAACAAATAAATAAACGTTTGCTTCTTTCGCTTAAATATATAAATCATTCTTTTTGAAACATAGCGATTGACTCCAACACCTATGGAGGGGACTGTGAGCCATGAGCTGGCCCAAACTCCTGAGCCTCAGTCCAGCCAGGATTTGGATTCTAGCTCTCAAGGTACTGCTGACCAGGATCACTGTGCTTAATGTAAAATAGCTTTAATGCTTTGTAGCAACTCACAGCTTTTCTTAATGCGTGTGAATTTGGTAATTTCTCGGCTTCAGTCTTAATCGATTTTATTGATTTTAACCCGTGCAAGTAATTTTGTTAAATGTGTCAAATTTTTTTACACACATGTGTAACATTTCTTAAATGGCTTCTGCACCAAATCTAACGTTGACTGTTTGTTGATGTAGAAAAGATTTTACTTTGATCTAATTTTGTAATAACTCTCTTAGCTCCAGTCGACGTTACAGAAGAGGAGAAGGAGGACGTCAATCTAAGCGATGCTGCTCATGAAAAATTAGAGAACACTGGGAAAAGATCTGATACCGTTCGTAAAGTGAAGAAGACTTGGCGTTTTCGACGGTCCACTATTGCTAAAAGGGACATGGCCGGAGAGACGGCAGGTGGTGCAGGGAGCCCCGATACCCCCGAATTGCCTGTTCGCCGCAGTGGTCGCCAGGCCAAACGCACAGACAAGCTGGAGGAGTTTTTAGGCACTGTAAAGCGAGGCCGAGGTGGAAGACGCAGTGCTCCCGCTCAGCTGGAGCTTGGAGATCCTCATTCCGAGACAACGTCAGAGGCAAGCTTTGATGGGAGCATAGAACCTAAAACATCTGACAGCAAACAGTCATCTCCTGTACGGAAAGCTAGAACCAGAGGCCGGAGGAGGATTGCTTCACCCAAAGTCGACACCCCAGACTCTGTAAGCGACAGTGATAGTTCAGAGAATGATGAGGACTCTTTATCGGATATGCCAGAGAAGACCGAGACTGAAACCGGTGCTGATTGCTCAATAGGGGAATCTGTGAATGAGCTAAAACGGAACTTTGAGAAGCAAGATGATCCCACCAGAGAGGAAGCACTTGGAAACAAACGGCCTCCCAGAAGCCCTGCAAAAGCAGCCATTAAGAAAGAGGTCAAGCCCAAAACAGGACCAAAGATGTGCATGGAAAGTGATGAGGAAGATGAGTCTTCATCCACCGACTCTGATGATGATGATGATGATGAGGGTTATGATCCTAATGCACTTTACTGCATCTGCAGACAAAAACACAACAAACGGTTGGTGCTTTAGTTTTTATTAGTGTGTCTCTAGCTCGTTTTTTTAAATTGTGTTATGCATGAGTTTTAATTACGATTAATTCGTTTTACATTTGCTTTGTCTGTATTTTAATGTAATTGCAGGCAATATAGTATTGAAATTGTTACTAAGTCTGATCGTCAAACGTAGCCACCATTACTCGTATTTGCAACTTGTTACGTCATTATTGTAGGCACCCGCGTTGAGTTATCGGCACTATGCGAATAAATGTGTTACATCTACGCTGTAGTGTCAGAAGTTTGTGGGCATGGCCTCACTAGCTTGCAGAGGTTGGGTGTTTCCCAAACTGCACAATTACCAAAGTGCACTGTATTGTAGTGCACCTGGTGCACTTACTTGTTACTGCTCACTTTCATGTGTCAAAGTTTCCTGAATTTTTATGCTTTAGTTTTCCCCAGTCTAATGAATTGCTTCATTTAAAGCTACTTGGATATGCCAAATAAAAAACCTGTTTACTTACAATGAACATGTATATTAAAAATGTTCGACTTAGCGCTTCCTCTCCCACAGTAAACCACATGCTGAGACTGTACCTTCGTATTTTGCCGCTTGGTCTAAGACCATGTCGTTTTCGCTGCCACTCAGTAAATGTTCCTAACTGTATCGAGAGATATTTTAAGTGTCCAGTGTGTGCTTAGGTTCATGATCTGCTGCGACCGCTGCGAGGAATGGTTTCACGGTGACTGCGTGGGCATCACGGAGGCTCGCGGCCGTCTCATGGAGCGCAACGGCGAAGACTACGTCTGTCCTGACTGCACAACTAAGAAAGTCCAAAGTGCCAGATCCTCAGTCTCTGCAGTTGCACCTGAAAATGGCAAATCACCACACGCTGCACCCAGCAGCGCTTACAAGTCAGAGCCGGGTCCACTTCCAGCTAGTCAAGCTGCCACGCCTGTAAATACCATGAACACTACCACTATAGTGGCAGCAGAAGAAAAGGTGGCAGAGGATCTGGGCATTAAGGGCAGGATTGAAAAAGCAACTAACCCAAGTGGCAAAAAGAAAATAAAGATTTTCCAGCCGGTAGGTTGTTGTACATTGTGTTCTAGCCTACTGTAATGCCCCGCTCTGTGAATGTAAATTTGTTATAATGTTCTGTTCTAGGATCAGTGACTGTATTGGACTTAAAATGTATAAGAATAGGTTTAATCAGTCTGCTTTAATGATAAACATACAAGATCTATATAGTAAATTAGTCTCGCTTTACCTAGACAAACCGCCAGATAAACATGACTGTACAGTTTTTATTTTACAATAGAAGTGTTTAGATAATTCTATTAATGTTCGATACAGACATCTGCGTTATGTGCAGAAGGCAAGGCTACTTCATAGGAGTAGTGGCTTTGCTGGTGCGTGTCATCACTTGAAGCCTTTTGACATGATCCCTGGGTAAAACGCATCCTGAAATAATAAACATTATTGACTGAATTGTTGTTTTTTTAAATATGTATGATATGTCTGAGATGTAATTTGTACCAAAACACACCACAGCGCTTTGGTTTTCCAAAGCTTAAAAACGAGACAGCAGAATGGATATACAATTTACAACTTGATATTCCAGGATGAGAAGACGTGCGATCTGAAATGCAAACAGCAGCTCGCAGTGGTTTTTACAAATTACGCCCCTTTGTAGAATCAGAAATATTTTTTATGCAATGTTTATAGGAGCGTTAGAGACACGGAAATAAAGTGAATTTTGGATAATATTGCCTTTTTAAATGAACTTGCGGTCTGAAATCGAGTCTTTCCCTCGTCCTGGACAGAAGTGAAAGGAAACAAAGTATTGGAAATGTAAATGATTTTTAAGCGAATGGTAGTTTGTATACTGTTCTAGCTTAAGAAGTTGAAGGCTAAAGATGTGGATTTAAGGTTGAATTCTTCTCATACAGAATTGTCAACATAAGAATCGACTTTGATAAGCAAAACAATGTAATGGGGTTCTTTTACTAAAAAGTAATAGTATCTTTGTTTTTTTAAAATCATGTTAGAAACAAAGTAGTGGTTATTTGTGGGTTTTCAACTAAATGTATCAATTGCTTACTAAAATGGCTTTAAAAGGTTTAAAACACATTTATCAAATGTCCCAGTTTTTGCATTATTGTGTTTAAATGGAACTAAAGTAGAGCAGGAAACCTGAAGCACAGGTAAAATAACTACTATGTAAGGGATCATCAGTTGTGTTTTCTAATCACAAAAACCAGTATCTTGGAATCTCAACAGCAGGCCGAACAACCTTTTGATTTGCGTTTTTTTAAAGCTTGGTAAGTCTGACCAGCCTGAGTTTTTAGCAGGTGATGCAGGCTGCAGAAGAATCTTCTCTCCCTAAGTGCATCGGTCCTGGTTGTGAGAGAGACGCTCAACCCGACTCGGTCTACTGCGGTAATGACTGCATCCTCAAACATGCCGCGGCTGCCATGAAGACCATCACTACCACTACCACCATCACCACTGACACCAAGGAGACCAAACCCAAGGAACCGGCTCTGAGAAAGCTCACATCTAAATCCACGATCAAGGTATAATGTAGCGGGTCACTAAAGTATTGATGCATAAATCATTTGCTAACCTTAACCTTAAATCATTTACTAACCTGTGTACTACAAAAATATAAACCAGGATGTATAAACTAGAATTATAAAATGATTCACTGTAAAACACATTTTTCAACTGGCTTTTTAGTTACGGAGATAAGCCACAAGAAACACTTTTATAATTGTATTTTAATACTTTTATATATTTCTGCACAAATATATTTTTATTTTATGTTTTGAAAAGGTATTTAGGCCTTTCCTGCAGTGCTTTATACTTTGGATATCTTTAAATAGCTTTCTAAACATTGATTTGAGAAACAATATTTAGTCACGACCCTACAATAGATCATACATCCACTAATAATCATTAATTTCCATATGTGTGTGGATAATGTGGGTGTAAACACTAATTCTGGTTAATCAGACAGCTTTGCCTGTGTGCTTTACAGGTAAGTCATAAAAATGATCATCCTACAGGACCACTCTTCACTTCACCAATAGTCCATTAAGTAATCTGTATATTTACTCAACAGATATTTATATGTATTAATCTACAACATTTAGCAACACTAAAAAGCATGTGGCATGGTGGCCCACAAGCATGAACTCCCATTTTTGTTTCTTCTACAGACTTCTGAGCCTGAGCGCAGGAACACCAGGAGGTCCACCGGGTCAGCAAGCAAAGCTCAAGAGGACTCGTCTGAGCCGGAGAGCCACAGACACGACGAGGACGACACGGACGAAGAAGAACGAGTTGCAGAGGAGCAACGGCCACCCCCAGCCATGTCTTCCTGGTCCAGCGATCATAATTACATTGCAGTAGCTCCAGAAATGACTACACCCATATCACCATCTGTGTTAAACAAAGCGTGTATGTATCTCAGAGGTTTTCCACATTTTACTGATCTGTCTCTCTGTCGCCTGTCTAGAACTGATGTGAGAAACCAGGTGAAGTCGTGCTTTAGACGGGTAGTAGAGTTGAGCTTGAAGTTGCTGTAATCTCGTGTATAGGCACCGAACACTTTAGAATGTAGGCATGCCGGGAGATCGAATTTGGTGATTCACTTGCACTATTTTTTTTATGTCTAAATACCTAATGTATAACGAGAGCTTCAAAGGAGCAGAACAGGCAAGTATGAGTATTATGGGTGAGTATTAATTGCAAAGGTGTGTGTATAAAGTTTGCATAAACCAAGTGTTCTATTAATTTTATTCTTAACTTTGTCTTTATGTAACTCTAATTTGGAAAAGGAGGATGATTCTCTGCAAATGAATTTAAAAAGGTTTTAATATTTTAGAATGAAATGGGCCTGGTCAGGATATGCTCTGGGTGAATCTCGGTTTGGGGTAAATATCTTAATGTGATCTGTCATTTTCTCCATTTTCCACTATAATCTGGAAATAATATTCTCATAAGAACAGAAGTGTTGACCACTCGACTAAACAGGTAGGTTTTGGTGTTTTTCCTCGCACAAACTTTAAACTAATGCTGCTTTCCCACTTGATGGTATATTACAATAGTGTAACCCAGTGTCTCAAATTAGCCTGTATTTATTTATTTCAAAAATACACATGTGCAAGGATTATTTGTGATATTTTGAGGTTTTAAAGCTATGCCATTCTGACAATGCTCGTGTACATACATTTCTCTACACTCAACATCAAATAGAAGTTAATCGCAAGTTTTGGATAATGAAAACGTAAAACAATGTTAGAAATCAAACCTCGACTGCTGACCAGAGAAATAATTTACTCGATTAGAAGAACCAACAGACTGGAACGTCTTAAAGAAGCATCGCTTTGTTTTTGGAGGCTGCACTGAAGAGAAGGAGCTGATTTTTGTAGCTATTTTGTTTTTGAGACTGCTGCACGAGTAAAAAAATCCTATGTTTGTCGCACATTTACGTTTGCATTGATATTTAAAGTGCAAGTGAAGCAGGTGACTGTGAGAAGCTTGACAATGTCATCTTTTAGCACTTTTAACGAAAGTTAATACTGTAGCTTAGTTGGGATTGTTTCAGTTTTCTGATTGGAGGGAACTTTATATTGTAATCTTGGCAAATGTGTTCCAGAACATTCGTTTAGTTGTATCTTCAGGTGGCTTTTTAGAGGGATCATTACATAAAGAGGCACATTACATAAATTATAAGCTAATGGTGATGTGGATTGAAATGTTGCCTGTGGACAAGCTGATGACCTGGTCATACATTGAAGAATTACACTATGGGTTTCCAACACCAAATGGAAGTTAAAATATCACTGCACAACATAATTGGTGGACCTTACCTGAACATTACACTTGAAGAATTGCGTGAGCATCAGAAGATGAAATCCTATGAGCTTGGTAGTTTAACAATGCTTGCTTTGTCAAATTCCCAAGGCACAAAGTTATCATGGTCACTAGAAAGAATTCCAATGGAAAATCGTGTCCACGCTGCAGTTCTGAAGAATGTTTTTGTATTGCTTTATAATGCTCTTTTTAAACATGTAGGTGCATTTATATTGTACCATGTATTCGATCAGCACAGCACCGTTGGCTAGGTCATAAATGGCCAGTGCAGTTGCATGCATTGACCAAATGTTATTTTCCGTGTCTGAAAAGGTTGACTAATGTGTTCGTGTACTGTACGATAGATATACTTTGGTTCCAGGCCAAACTTGGCACATTTAGTATTTATTACAAACTAGTTTTTAGACCATTCCACCACTTTCCATTTAATTACTTGTTGGAGAAGCGGCATAAGTGTTAGTCATGCAGTTAAATGATTTTATTTTACTATCCTGCATTACTATTTTTTTTTTTTTGAGAACTTCAAATAAAGTCATATAACAGCTCATTTTTTGCTGCTCTGTACTTCCATCCTAAGCAAAGTGTTTATTATTATTTTGACTTATTCTGGCTTCAGCCAGTTTTGGCCTTTGCCAAGTGCAGATCTTTGCAGTTCAGAGAAGAAACCTGATGTTTTGCAATTGTTAAAACTAAGAAGACCGCGCATGCTGGAAGACGATGGGCTTCCTGTTCACTCAGAAGCAGAATTCGCATAGCAAGACTAAGATTTCAAGTTTAGAACATACATTTTAAACTAACAGACCTGATTGGATTTTAACATTACCGACGTGTTTAGTGATCTTGTTTCACGATTAAGCTCCTAAACGGCTCGCTGTTGCATGACTTAGCTTCACCTATCACAAACATTACTTTGGTTTTATCCAGTATTCTTGAAGTTAAAGGTGATTAGTTAGAAAGATAAGTTAAAGATAATTGTCGCATGGTCCAGGGCCCTGGTGTACACAGTTTTTAAACCGCACACTTAAGCTTGCATCATTTACTAAATTACAATTTGGTGGCTGTATACAAGGAGGGAATTTCCTAATGTTTTCTCTTCTGGACAATATTATACCTGCTAAATTAGTTTAAAAGACAATCGGGTGAACTGTATAGTTCAAGTGTTATATACACAATAAACAGTTTAAACACTTAAAGAAGTTACTTGATGTAATAACTTTAAAACATGTGTTGGTTGGTTTTGTTTCATGTCCCCTGTTTGATGTTTTTGTCTTGTTGTCTTGAAGGTCAAATCTAGAGCTGGTGTTCCATTAGAATCCACATAATCCAAGCATTAAATCATTGTACTGTCATTGTTTGAGCTTTTCTCAGGACTCAAAGATATATTAAACACATTTCCCTATATCATCTTTTGTATGTGATTCCAATCACTGGGCAAATCCATATTGGGATTTTCTTTTTATGATCAGTTGTCAACAGTAAAATATAAGACTATAAAATTCAGCGTGGCGAAAGATCTTATGCAATGTTAGCATACATATTTCTTAACATACATATGTACATATGCCTTACAATTTTATCTTCAGCAGCCCCTGAGAAGGTGGAGAAGGAGGAGGAAAAAGAAAAGAAGGAAGAACCCGAGCCTGAAAAGATAGCAGTTCCTTCTGTGGAGAAGAAACCCCCAGTGACTACTGCATCTCCCAAAGCAAGGAAGAAGTCTCCAGTTTCCAAAACGCCAAAGTCTGCTCCTAATCCACCACCCAAAAGAAGACTAAGCAGTACCCCCTCTAGCAGTACTAAAAACTCAAAAAAATCTTCATCCCAAGATAAAGCCAAAAAACAAGGCCCGCCACCTCCTCCTATACCAGTTTTCTCTACATCTGGTCCGCCTGGATCACGAATTCATCCTACTGGAGCCCTTAGTGTCCACAAGAGCACCTTCACTATTCCTAAAAAGCATTCACAGACCCCCGGGGTGAAGGAGTCTTCAGTTTCTGGACCTTCTCCAACAGCTAAGAAACCTCCTGTGTCTGTTCCTACCGCCACCACCAAGAATCAACCAGCTGTGTCTAAACCAGTTCAATCATCAGTTTCTGCTCTTCCGCCACAACCACCACCAAACAACCAGATGAGGTCCAACATTCGTCGCTCGCTTACAGACATCTTGTACAAAAGGTGGGAATTCACAAACTTGGTCTTTGCATTTATTATTTCGATTTTCTTTTCTGTGATGTTGCACATACTCTTTCATTCGGTTGGTTTTATTTTAAATATATTATGGCAGGAGTTTCTTGGCTGAATAACACCATGCCGTCAGTGTAATTGTTATTAATATCATTTGTTTAACTTTATCTAACACTTTGTTGCTTTACATATATATTTTGTCATTGTTTTGTTACTTTTTTTACTTTATACTATATATTTTCTAGATGTATGTGTTTCATACTAGAGCCCTTACGAATACACTGTTTATATTATTTCTGTACATTTCTTGAATTTACTTTTCTGTGGCTTAATTTGATAGTTTGTACCTCTTGTTTAAGGTTTCAGCCTAAATGTTTGATAATCTTAAGAAAGCATAGATGTGCTTCATCAGTAGGTGGAAATTCTGAAGACAATAAATATTCTAGACAGAAAAATGAATGCAAAATCTTACTGAGGTCTCATAGTTGACAGAACAAGTTAAAAATGCAAGAAATTATTTAATAATCATATGCAGCACTGAATTAGAAAACTGTGTAATCGTATTACAGGGTGAGCGACAGCGACGATCTCTCCATGTCCGAAAACGAAGTGAGCAAGCTGGCATTCAGCATTGAGAAAGAAATGTTCAACCTGTGTATGAACACTGACAACAAGTACAAAAACAAGTACAGGACTCTCATGTTCAACCTCAAAGACCCTAAAAACAAGGTTGGTGCACATTAGTATCTGTGGGGTTCTAAAGGGGACGTCATATTCCTCTCTTTAAATGTAAGAATAGGTCTATAGGCTCTTGCATAAAGCGATTACTAGTTTTGTTCTTGCCAGTTTCTACCTCATTTAAAATGAGCTGTTTCACATTGCAAATTTCAAACGGCTAATTTTACCTGACAACAAAATATTCGTAATAATTTACAGACAACGGATGGATGGATTGTATTCAGATTTGAAATGTCTGTAGGAGCAATGAGAATCCACACGGAAATACACACACAAAGTGAATTTTGTATAATATCGTATGTCCCCTTTAAACCTTTTGAGGGCTTCAATATTAGTACTTGATTTTAGTCCTGTCTTTGTCCAGGGCCTGTTCTATCGCGTGATTGCCGGAGAGCTCAGTCCGTTTCGCCTAGTGAGACTAAGCCCAGAGGAGTTGCTCTCCAAAGACATTTTCGAATGGAAGAAACCCGAACAAGCAGAGGTACGTCTGATAAAGTAATCTGAAGATGTGCATGTTACTGTAATTCATTACTTATCATGAAATCATCGTTTATGGTTTTTTTTGCTACAGATGGCAACTTTTGGTGGAAAATCACAGTCAGGACCATTTACTTTGTCAAGACAGGAGACCCCTCCAGCAGATGTTGACATGGAAGATGCTCCACCTGTCTCTGACGGAGATGTATGTATTTCTGCTTTTTTACATTATTAATGTACTTGCTTGCTTATCTCATTTGATGTTTTATTTTTCCAAAATTCTTTCTTTGGATCTTTATGGAATGACGTTTACTCAAATAAGTAAAATGACTTTTACTTAATCAGCAATTCCAATGCAGTTCTTTCAAAATAAGCGGAAAACTTGCAGTTTGTAATATAAAAATGTCTAGAATTTGTACGTTACAATTTTGAATCCATGACGCTCACAATAATAACCAGAATTTATTAAAGCATTATCAAACAGATCAAAGAGAATGCATTTTTACCATAAACTGTACAGCAACGAGGGTTAAGGGCCTTCCTCAAGGACCAAACAGCAGCAATCTGTCAGTCGTCCAGTATTCAAACCACTACCTTAAGCCCAGATAACATGTGGCATCACTATATCGACAATGACCTCATTTGCACAACATATTAAGAAAGTAGTTTGTTAAATGTTGACAGCCTGTCAGGATTAGCGTCCTTTTGCTTTCGATGCACATTTTATTAGTATTACAATATTTTGACAGTATAAATTATATGTATTATAGAATTAGCATTCTTGATCATTTTGATATTACATGTACCATCTTAATGCACAGACGTTTGTTTCATACTGTTGTATTGTGCATTCTAACTTTTGTTTTTGTTTTTCTTCTTTTAGGATCATCCGGAGTCTCGTTCTTCTGCTCCACCTCAGGGTTCTGGATCAGGAGCAAAGATCAGCGCTATGCCCGACATTTTGAGTATGTTTAAAGACACCACGGCAGAACACAGGGCTCACCTGTTTGACCTCAATTGCAAAATCTGCACTGGTAGGAATATCGCAGCTACTTGCCGTTTGACACTCTTACTTTTTAGAAATGTTGTGCTTAACAAACTGCCTATGAATCTTCTCTTACAGGTCAGAAGTCAGCCGACGACGAACCTGCTGCCAAAAAGCCCAAAATATCAGCTCCTAAAAAACAAGACATTCTAGAAAAGCCTGTAACAGATCCGCCTGCTGCTTCACAGTTTGCAGTTGAGGCACCCATGCAGAACCCACAGAGTGGCACAGTAGATACAGGCAGCGTACCACCTGTTGCCCAGACTCCTTTAGTTAACCCAGTTTCTTCAGTCACCATAAGCAGACGTGATCCTCGCATGGCCGGTCACCGCTCGGTTGCAGCTGCGTCTCCGGCCGAAACGATTGCTGCTGTGTCTGTTGGGCCGCCTATCAGCGTGCCTCATGCCAACGTTGTTCCAGTAGAACCTACCGTGGTGGAGAATAAAGTGCCATTGCCTCTGCCATCCATTGCTCCGTTGGTCCCGACCAAAACGAAAGCAGAATCACGGCACTATGGGGCTACTGCACCCAGGTAGATCGTCTCTAGAATAATGTCATATTACATTCTGTTAAAGGAAAATGCACGTCACATTATGTTAATACTAAATAGAAGCATGTATTTTGAATTTAAACTAGAGTAGGTACTGTGTAATACGAACGTCTGTATTTGATCTTGCAGCACGACCGAGCCCACTCCTGAAGGCGAGACAGCTCTCTTCCTGTCCGGACAGGAGATGTTGTGGAAAGGATTTATCAACATGCACTCAGTCGCCAAATTCGTCACGAAGGCTTATTTGGTTTCAGGTTCCTTCGAGCATCTCAAAGAGGTTTGTCCATGTTTTTTCCCAAAATATAGAAATAATCACGTTAGCAAACCACTTATGATCTTGATTCTCTGTTGGATGCCTCACTAGTAGCCACCATTTGCTAACGGAGTAAATAAAGCTGGGTAGGATAAACCTACTAAAATGTAGTGGAAGGGGAAAGGAAAGGGGAAAGGAAGTAGGAGAAAGGAAGAGATTACTAGACTCACATGGTGTGTGTGTAAGGTAAATATACTTGCTTTTTGGATGCCATCAGGATGGTCAAGAGCAGCTTAGCTATTTTAAACTGTTAGAAAAATCAGGTGAAAGATGGAAACATGTTTTACTCACAAGAAGTCTATGTGCGTCAGATTAATTGAATGATCTTGTTGCTGAATATACCAGCGTGGACTGAACATGCTCATGGTGGACACTAGCTATAACCAGTCTTCCCTCTTCACAGGACTTGCCCGATACCATTCACATTGGCGGTCGAATCTCACCACACACTGTTTGGGATTATGTGGGTAAACTCAAGACGTCTGTGTCCAAAGTAAGCAAAACCAAAACTCCTTAAATTTTGCTTTTATCAACCAACAACCGACATCCTACCTACATCTTTGTGTGACCCATTTGTCTTTCAGGAGTTGTGTCTTATCCGTTTCCATCCCGCGACCGAAGAAGAGGAAGTCGCATATGTGTCCCTTTTTTCTTATTTTAGCAGCCGCAAACGATTCGGTGTTGTGGCTAACAACAACAAGCGCATCAAAGACCTCTACCTTATCCCCCTGAGTGCAACGGATCCACTGCCTGCTAAACTTTTGCCATTTGACGGACCAGGTAAGCATTCACAGGAAGATTTAGGGTTAATTTGAGATTTTTGACAGTAATCTAAAAATACTGGGTAAGTATGATTGGTCTTGTCAGTTAAAAAGTGGGTTTGTTCCCAGATAGAAGTATTTTTAGATTATTATTTTAGATTCTTACATGCACAATTCCTGTCGTTTCCTGTATGAAGTTTGTATTGTGTTTTTTTCTAATAAATGCATCCAACATTGGTGCAATCCCTGGTGTCACAGCCTTTTTTTCTTAGCTTTGAAATTATTCGTATAATACTAAACAGTAAATCGTTGCAAATGGAAATTTCAACTACAAGACGCCATAAAAAGCCACAATGGTTTTCTGGTGGCAACTACTGAAATGCTTATGGTAAGTAATCAACTGGACTAAATTGCAGCTGAGGGACAGAATGCTGATTTGTTCCTGTCATTTTCCAGAAGACGTCCTTTTCATCCTGTTAGATGTTTTTGTGTTATTGTAGAATTATTTTAATAAGATAATTGTAATTAATATATACTTACAATGCAGAATTTCAATGCACATTCAACGCACAATGCATTCAGATGCATTGCATACTGGTGCATCATTTTCACCGACCATGTGCTGCAAGATGCAGTGATCTCATGTTCTCGGTACAAAGTAATGCATATGTGCTTTTACTCACTCTTATGTAAGCGTATAAAAGGTTGGGGACCATGCTGACAGACTGGCAGTAGAATGTTTTTCCATTTCAACATGTAATAAGAGTTTATGAGCCTATAGAGGTTATCACCACCTTGGGTTTTATACATTTGGACACCTTGTGTGAAAAATTCCAGAAATAACAAACCCTACTGGTGCACAAGCCAAGTCTACCAAGGGATAAAAGGTAGACATTGCATTGTTTTCTAGTTACTTTACTGATTAATTTTAAACACCATTCAGCTGGACAAACCAAATATAATCTTATACAGTGAATAACTGAATGATGCACCACCTTGACTAAAAGTGAATTGTACTAAAGCTCCTACTGCACTACAGTGATTGGGTGATGGATATGTGCTGTTTTGGATGGTGTCAGCAAGTATCCAAGAGTCTTACTAATTGTGTAGTAACAAAAGTTCAACTCGTCTGCGTAATACCAACTTATCATTTCCCATAAAAGATTGGGATTAAGTATAATGTTGTCGAGTATTTACTTGCGCTAAACATTTCTGCAATCAATGCCTTCTTCAAGAGAGCCCCACTTAATAGCAAAGGCTGAAATAGGCTGGTGTGGTTCATTTATTCTTGTCCATTTATTTTATATTTCCATTATTGTAAATGTGATGTTATTATTTTTGTAATAAATTTTTTCAACTTGACCGATTTTGTAGTTATACCAACCATTTTATATGTCTAATATTAAATGTCTAAGATGTCTAAAGGCTGTTTTTGACACTTGATTGTTAAGAGATGCTTGATACGCTTTTAATTATTTATTACTGGAACAAACCCTTATGTAACCATGCACTGTGTATTTTAAAGACAGAAATCTTTATTTGTGTGTTTACTGTGATGTCATTTTGGAATTGAACAAATACTTTATGTTTATTAACAGGTCTCGAGCCAGCTCGTCCAAATCTTCTTCTTGGATTGTTAATTTGTCAAAAAGACAAAAAACGACCTGGCGCCCCTCTGGAAAGTGAGGAAAAGCGTTCTAAAACGGTGCGGGATGAAGAAACTGGGCTTCCAAAACCAGTTACTGTTAGCAAAGCTGATGTGCGAACCCTTGTGGGTCCAATAAGCACCACTCCACCTGAAACTCCACCTCCACTTAGCACTTCAGAGTCATCAGTTGGTCTATCTGGTGCATCTGCAGTGTTTTCCATCTTGTCTTCAGTCAAGGCGACTACTGCTGCCACGAACGCAAGCGGTAATTCTCCATTAGCCTCAAATACGATGGCACCCTCTTCAGCGACCCCACTTCAGACTATTTTAAAGACATTGTTTGGCAAAAAAACCCAAGATCCAGAAGCTTCCCACTCACCCTCAGCAGATGCTGCTTTTTCGTTGGCGGACCCAATAGTTGAACAGTTTGGAATTGTTAAAAGTAAAAAAGTAACAGAAGAGGAGGATGATCGTCCTTATGACCCTGAAGAAGAATATAATCCGAACATTGCATTTGCTACAGAAAATTCTAAAGAATCTTTGGTATCTAGTAGGAAGCAAGAGGTCAAGACTAGCGTTGATGATATTGAATACGATCCTGAAGATGATTCCATTTTTGACGAGGTTAAGACTGAACCAGGGTCAAAGAAGCAAATAGAAGAACAAGGCGAACCACAGCGTCAACAACTTGAAGATGTATCTGTGTCGGCTCAGTCTCTTTTAGTAAGCAGTCAGTTACTTCAACTTGGTAAAAACCTGGCTGAGGATGCGTTTTCCAAAAGCTCTTCTTCTCTAGTTATCAATCAGAGAAGAGATCCCAGGCAAAGACAAGTGGCAGCTGGTGTTAGGACAAGCACAGACTCTGTAGAGAAGGAAGAGTCTCTTGCTGTTACAGTTAGTACTACTTCTACTACTCTACCAGACACAACAACTGTTGCTACAATAATAACTGACAATAAACAGATTGAGATTGCAACAATTCTAGAAACATTAACATCCCAGCAAGCTAAACCTGTCGACACTTTAGCTGCAGATACAACAGAATTTTGTGCATCTACAGACAAGACCCCATCACAAGAGGACTCCTTTGTTGATTCCCAACAACTGCATCCTCCTGCCACTCAGTCAGATGCATCCAAACAAGAGGATGAGCCAAAAACCGAAGAGGTTCTTTTAGATGAAACTGAAAGCTCTACAGAAATCTCTATTCCACTTTTAGGGGAGAAAATTGATCCTGAACTAGTGGACTATATTGATACAGAACCCGAAGAGAAACCCAATGAGAAAGATCTCCCCCCTGTATCTGAAAACCAAACCTTTGAACAGATTTGGCCAAATTCAGCCAGTATTTTGAAGTCAAAACCCTTAGATGATCAGATGTCTCTCATGGAAGATTCTGCCGAATCTTCTGGGCCTACATACTACAAGATCTCGACAATCAGCACCTCGATCACTTCGATTAGTCAGTCACAGGACATCATCCAAGCATCATCTTACATGGATTCCCATGTTTCCCATATGACACAAATGACTCCAAATGAATTCCATAGTCAATCTGACATTCCTCCTCCGGTGACATTTCAACCGCCATCTGGCCCACCACCTATGCTCAGTCCACAACAGCAAACAGGCATACTTCCACCTCTGCATATGTCCGCTCCAGTGCCGGGCCCTCCTCCTATGTCAGGTCCACCATCAATGCCAATTCCCCCATCATTGCAAATGCCCCCACCAATGCAGGGCCTACCGCCACCTCATGGGGATTCTACTCTGTCTCAATTTCCACCACCTAGACCATTTTTACCCTATCAAAATCAGTGGGGAAACAGCCAACAGTTTGATGGTTCCAGAGGACCACCTCCACCAGTTGTTACACCTAGAGGCCCTTTACCTCCAATTCCACCAATGGGTCAGCTTGGCCCTCCTCCTCAAATATTTAATAGTAATTTGCAACCACATCATATTCCACCACATGGTCCTCCTCATGGCCTTCCTCCTTCTGGTCCACCACATCCACACTTTGACGGACAAAGATTTAATGCTCCTCCTCCACCCTTCAACTTTCCTGGACCTAGAGGCCCCCCTCCACCATTTGCAAGTCCATCTCTTGGGCAGTTTGAAAACAGAGCACCACAGTCTCACTTCCTTGGCCCTCCTAGAGGTCCACCTCCATCTCACAATATTGGAGATCCTGGATTACAACCTAATGTCCCAAGAGGACCTGTGGATAAAGATATTGGAAGTTTTCAGCAAGGGATTGAACCACCCCATGTCCAGGCTCTCTCACAAAATTACAGAGACAACCAAGGTCAGTTGCATGGACCTCCCTTTAGAGGACACCCACCAAACCATTTTGATGGTCGAAGAGGTCCCCCTGGTTCTGTAGGGGATTTACCAGGACACAGATTTCCACCTCCAAATCAATTTCACAATTCAACTACACATAGAGAACCATTTGAAGAGGCAAGAGGTGGCACTCAAGAACGTCACAGGGCACCCGCACCTCAGCATTTTGGGGCACCAAGGGTGCCCCCACCTGGACCATATACTGACATTAATGCTGGAGGCCCACCACGTTACCAGTTTAATGAGCATCCAGATGACATAAGACCTGTAAGGGGACCTTTGTTGCCAACACCTCCTGAAAGTCAGCTCAATCTTTCCAGCCGCATAGGTGGGCATAGTCCAGATTCCCACCGTGATGAGCACTGGAAAAGGCGATCCCCAGAAATGCGAAGGCGTAGCAGCTCCACTAGAGACGGTTCGGAGCCTCAAGATGGCTCTTTACGAGCTTCTGATGATGTGCCAGAGGACAGGAGAAGAGACAGAGACCGGGACGGTTTGCATGGTGGGCCATCACGGGGCTGGAACAGAGATCGTGAATGGAATCATGGAAGAGAGAGAAGTAGAGAACGGGATAGGGAGAGAGACCACAGGGACCGGGAGGGTGACAAGGAGCCTGATCGTAGCAGGGAAAGAGTGAGGGACCGAGATCGAGGCAGAGAGGCGGAACGCAGCAGGGAGAGGGGTCGAGATCGAGATCGCAGTAAGGAAAGGGACAGCAGAGAAAAAGATAGAGGTAGAGACTCTGAACGTCACAGAGAAGACGGGGATAAGAGGAGGGATCGAGACAGAGACAGAGACAGAGACCGGGATCGAGATCGTGGCAGAGACAGAGACTCTGATAGGAAAGAATATGACAAAGACAGAGGAAAAAACAGAGAAAGAGAGCGAGATCGTGAGCGGGAGAGATACAGTCGAGACAAAAGACGAGAGCGATCAAGGAGCCGTGAACGAGAACGTGGGAAAGACCGAGACAGACGAGACCGAGACCGAGAGAGGAGGGAAAGGAGTCGTAGTAAAGACAGAAAGGAGGAGAAAAAAGAAAAGTCTGAGACCCTAAAGGAAACTGAGAAGTCCCCTGATACTGAAATCACAAAATAACCACCATAGTTCATGATGTTTAATATTTAGAAATGATCAACAAGCTTTAGGTCTTCAGCATTTTCCTGAACAGGTCTGCATGGATATTTCACAATTGTTCCTCATGTAATAAAAACCTTGAAAACTTTGTACTACATATTTTACAATTTTTGTTCTGTTTAAGGTTAATTATTTTGTACATTTGAGTTCGAAGGATGATGCGTGTTGTGTGTGCGCACCTCTTAAAATATATTTTAAGAGAACATTCGATAATGGTTAATAAATAAAAACTTGTAAATGCGTATTTGTGTATATACATGTATGTTTTTATTTTTTCATAGAGAAGTGAAGCCATATAATTATTGTAAACTTTAAATAAATACTTGTGCAGTAAAAAGCTTTTAGCAACTTTTTACAAGAACCAACTGTTAAACAGCTGTCCTGTAAGCCGAATTAGGTTTTGTTCATTAAAACTCTTCTTTGTATGGCAACCACTTGTTTTTTCTTCTTTATCAGATGTTTTAAATAAGACGTGCTTTAATTTATACAATTATATTGTTGAGAACTACTGAATCTCTATATAAGGGAGAAACGAGTACTTCGTGATCCATTACCTAATGTATTCAGTATTTGACTGACATCAGTATAAGTGTGCTAGCACGTGCTTCTTCCAGTTCTTACAAGCCCAGTCATTGTGTCCTTTCAAGCTGTGTCCAGAGTGAAACAATTGTGATGTCATTTTGTTTGCGGTCCACATAAGGCATTTAAAAGAACCTATTGGACCACATGATGCCATCAACATAATTGCAAAGTTGTTATATACTTATTAAAGCATAACATGTGGTAGAACATTTGGACATTCCTGTACACTAAGCCCTGATGTTAATAGGGCATAAAACCTATTCTTCCACAATAGGCAGAGAAAGAGAGAAACTTTACAAATTTGTGGCGCAAGTACAGGCTGTTACAACATTGTTAATGGAATATGATGCACAATATGTTGATCAGGTGTGCACATACGTTAGCCCATTCAGTGAAGGAAGGTTTGGTTGGCTGGTCGGTATAAATGAACTATTAAACCAATTAATTGTTAAAAACTATTAAACAATTTATTTTCCATTACTACACCAGTTTCTTTATAGTTTCCAACATAGAGTTTTGGACTTTTTATGATGACTCCATCTTGTTTATTCAGTCATTTAATAAAATGGTTGAAAATTTTCCCCAGTTGAACAAATTCCAATGACAGTTCACTTAAATTGAACAAAGACATTTAATTTAATGAGAAATTTATATATTATATTTATATATATACACATACACACATATACAGACATACAAATAAGCAAATTCATATGTAGGTCCACTAGATTATATACTGAGCAGTTTGGATTTGTACAAGCAACAAAACAGTTACCATCAAATCACATATCACAAAATCATGTCACAGCAAAACAAAATCAAAAATCTTTTAAATATTGACCTGATTATACTTGTGCCACTGCACCTCCTTATATAGCCCAACCTACCAACCTTGCTAACCAAGTATAATATCTTTTTTTAAAAGGGTGGTGACCCTATTTTTTCCAATTAACATCATTTTTATGTAAGTTTTTATTGTTCAGTAATAAACTTAATTATAAAAGTAAATACTTGATCAAATTTGTTAGCAATGTTTCAAAAACATGTAATTATTTGATTGTCCTCGATTAGAACTAGTATTAATATTTTCACTGAATCTTACTGATAATATTCTAGTTTTGAATTAGCTATATAATCATGGCCAAGCTGTTTTTATAAACAGGTTAAGCATCTTTATTCTCGAAGTCTGATCAAAAGATTTTATTGATTCTGTTTTTTAAGCATTAGTAGTCTCATCATTCTTTACATGGTTGTGTCACTGTCATCCTCAGTTGGATTATCACATATTGAGCCATCAATATACATATGCTTATTGTCATGTTCCATATGTTCAGATGCAGAATCTTGATTCGCACCAGATGCAGTGGTTGCATTTTTATCTCCTTCGCTAATACTTTTGTGATTGTTAGCAGGTGTGTCAGTAGGATTTTCACACACAGAGCCAGAAGGACTTTTACTAACTGGCCCCTGGTTTTCAGGTTTGGTAATACACTGTTTTCTGACATCTTGTAAAACACTCCCTTCATTTATAGCGTCATGTCGATGTTCGTCAGGATCACGACCACTAATATTCTCATCAATTTGTTCTAATCTTTTCACAACCTGTTCAGCACCAACAGATGTAGAAATGTTGGATTCATTTATTTCAGGTTTAGGAGTCACTTTTTCATCACTGTTTATCTCACTGCTTTGGCCTTCAGCAGGTTTTTCTACACTACAGTTGGGTTCACACTGAGACTCTTTATTCAGAGCTTCACGTTCTTGGTTCATGTCCATTCCAGATGTGCTACTGTTATCTTTATGATGTTTATTGTTGACCTCTGAAGAATTAGGCTGCACTGTTTCCTTTTCTACACTGACAATCACATGATCAGGTTTGCCTTTTATCTGAAATATTTTGCCTGTGCCCCACTTGAACTGATTTTTTGGCTCAAAATGTTTAAAAGCAAATTGAATCAGCTCATTTCTTTCCTTGTCGTCTACAACAGCGAAGATAAAGTAGTCCAGAACACTCTGCTTTACTCGGTGTAGTGTCTTGTTTACCAGAGTCTCCTCGAGGAAGAATTTAACCAGTGGAGCCTGATAATGTTCCAAACCCAGTAAGCCCAGACACTTTAGGATGCGGGTGATACGGAGATTGTTGTGTGTGTTCCTGCAACAAGAAACCAAAACTATAAAATTATGTTTCATCCTGCAAAAAAATACAGCTAGAAAAGAATGATATTTACCAGTTTAAGTTCTCAAATTGAGCCCTCCAGTTCTCTGCACGGCACACTTCTCCAAATTGTTGATTTTGTTCTTGTGGATTTGATTCTTGCTTTTCTTGAGTGTCTTGTTTGTCTTCTTTTGATTCGTAAAATTCTTCGTCTACCAGTTTTATGCCATAGAAGTCAAGCATGAGCTTGTAAGACTCGAACAGTTTTTCCTTTAACATCTTATCTTTACGGAAGATCTACAAAAGAAGTTGTGTTACATTTCTAATGCGCATTTTTACACATTGTACCATAAAATGGTTTATTAGAGACAGAAGGCAATTAAAAAAATATCTGATTAATTAATTTACACTTTTAAACTCTTTAAGCTCTGTTTTCTAATTTGGGGTTATAAAACGTATTTACTACAAAAATGAGACAAGAATTTTATGCTTTTATACTTTTAAACAATAAAGATAACAACAATAATTTTTAATATGTAAATTAAATGATTGATCAGCGATTCAAGTGGAACACACACCTTGATCTCTGTGTGGTTAAGTGGATAGGAATAGTAGTTCATTCCTTGTTCTTGAATAGGAAACAGCCTATAAACATACAAATGTAAATTGTAAATATAAAAAAAGAAAAACATTATAAAGATAAAAATGTATAACATCAATTCAATATGCATGTATACGAAAACTGAAATGTTATCATCTATGAATATTTGTTTCAAATAAAAAGCTAATAAGTAGGTGTTTGTCATTAGTTCATATCAAGTTTCCGTTGTAACGATACAAATATGTCTTCAATTATCCTATCACAAGTTGTGTTTTTTTGTCTGTACCATTGAATGTAGGAGTGTACGTGTTCCAGTTTGTCATACTTCCTACTCCATTCGCTGTGGAACTCATTAATATATACACCTGAGGAGAAGGAATACTTTATTAAATAAAAAAGTATAAAATATCCTGCACATCACTCACTATCAATAATAAGACGTACCATCAGGTTGTGAAGGATGATTATTTCGATAAAACCAGACATTCGGATCGAATTCATTCTGACGGACAACAATTACAAACAACAATGAGATTCACAACAGATTCATTTAATTTCATCGTTTCTAACTGCCTCTATTATTGCAAACACAAAGAGCAATTCTAGAACACTTAATCTAAACAGCTTCATGTTTATAACAGGATAAATTGTTCTGAATATTACAGAACCTTTAATTTTATGTTTGTTATTGTTTTTTTAAATAAAGTAGTGCGACAAATTCACAAAGAAAGTTGTAATACCTCTTCATCATAATCATCTTCACTGTTGGAAACTGCTTCCTGATAAAAGACAAGATAAACAAGATTTTATTACATTTATATTAAAAGCGCCTTATCAAAGGCAAAAATCATTAGAATCAGATAGATGATAATTTAAGAAATCAGATCTTTATTACAGAGCTTTCAATTAAAAAAGAACCAAAACTTTTGCATTGCTAAGAAGATTCACCAGATTAATGTGGCCACAAACAAAGATAACAGAGCTTTCAAAATGAAAATTTAGTAGGAAATAATGAACATTATTCATCATTAACATTTACATTAATATATAACAGCTGGACAAATAATTGGTGGTTTATAAACTTACCTGATATTTCATTCTAAAGGTCTCCATATCTTGTGCAGGACGTGAGAATTTCCTGCCGATTTCTATACAGGGAATATATAGCTAAAATACAGAGAACAAGAAACAAACAAATAAAACCCGTGGAATTAAATCTTTTTTTATATTGAGAAACAATAGAAATAATTTTGTAAGTGTTTCGGTTTGAGTACAATCTCAGGAAGTTTTACGTTCGTAAATACAAAGTACACCAACATTTACCGTAAAATGTATAAAACAAGCGCATTTGAGTTTCTATTTAGAATCAACACATTAACTCACCGGATCGATATTTTCTTCCAGTACCAGGACATAATGGCTCTCTTCATGACCTTGCAGCGACTGTTTATGTTGATTGTTGCTTTTAAGACTCATTTTTAAGACTTCGTTTTCCTTCCCAAAACACACGAAGATAAGTCAGTAAAGTTCTTACGACACTTAATCGAAGAAGCGACACCAGCTTGTTGTACCAGTTACTTAAACTCACTTTGTTCAGAGAAAATGAAAGTAAAAGTTTCATCTGCTCCTCTTCCTACACTAGCGCCTCCTTCTCCTCCAACAGTTGCTCCTTCTCCTAAAGTTTCTTCTCCACCTTTTCTCGCTCCTTTTCTTCCATTTGCTTCTCCTTCTCCGAGACTTTACTTTTCCTCCTCCACCACCTGCTCCTCCTCCACCTCTCGTCCTTCACCTGCTCTTCCTCCACCTCTCGTCCTTCACCTGCTCTTCCTCCACCTCTCGTCCTTCACCTGCTCTTTCTCCACCTCTCGTCCTTCACCTGCTCCTCCTCCACCTCTCCTCCTCCACCTGCTTCTGCTTCTCCTTGTTCTTCTTGTAGGCACCACTGTGATAATTCGGTTAGTTCTCACAATAAGCAGAATGGTTAAATATTAAAACATTTGATTTAATCTATTCAGGATTTTATTGATTTTTTCGGCTCATAAACCTCTTTTTTAAGGTGGTGTGGTTCCTTGCGGTTATTAAAAAATAGATATTATTGAAAAAAAACATTTAAAACTAGCAAAAAGAACAAAGATAATAGCAACCAGTGTAATTCGAACAACGAGAATGACTACTATCATTA
>JAOUQU010452407.1:0-19159 GCA_028566735.1 Ammoglanis amapaensis | reverse complement strand
ATACACACACACACACCTTGTGTCGTGCCATGTGTGTCGTGCCATGAACAGCATTAAGTAGTGGTAAAACTAGATAATGGATATTGATTGTGGGTACACACACACACACACACACACACACACACACACACACACACACATACTCACTCACTCACATCATAATGATGTACTGTGCATTGTCAGACTTCAACTGTAAACTGTAAAAAAGTTGTGGAATGGTATTCCAGGTAAGTGAATAAAGTGTATTCTAATTATAATTTAGATTAAGAATTTACCATTTAGAATTGACATTATCTGTCATTTCTTTTAACTTGTTTACTGTGTGAAAATCCATTTTGGTGGCTGAATGTTCACCAGCTTATAGAATATTCCTTTATTTTCTCTTCTATGAGGTCACAGTCAGTCTATTTGCGGGCTTTCCCTAAGCTCATTTTTATTCCTCTCACTGTTGTTACGCAGCCTATCACCGGTTACGTAGCGGTAGCTCCGGAAACGTCATTGACCATATATGGGCATATTCTAAACCCACATCTTTCTAGGAGATTCCTCGGCGTGACTTAAGACCAAAAACTACCGGGGTTTGCGTTCCACAAACAAAAGACGTGCGGGGAGATGGTCCTACACGCGAGATATGATATAACACATAAAACACACGAATAAAAATAATAATTCCTTCATGTCAACTGTTATGCAAGAACGGAAACGCTTCGACATGAAGTTATTCCGCGGCCATGACAGGAATGTGGAAAATCTCCCTCCAGGTTGCATCAAACCCACGAGACTGGCACATCGTCTAACTATGGTTATAAACTAAAGGGATTGTACTGTTCCCAACAAGAATGTAGCCTGGTTCCTCTTTCAGTGTGGACAGATTGTAATCCACGGTTAAAACAATGTGTTCTCAAAATAAAATCAGAGCAATTAAACCTGTTCGCCATCCAATACAATTAAACACTCAACAAAAAATGCAGTTTTATTAAGTGTCGGTTACTTGTATGACTATAATCAGCATCCTCGGGGTTGCTGGGGGTACAATTCACATGAAAATCATGCTCCAGACAGGTCGTCCATTCACACACCTACACACAACCACAATCTTTTGGAACTGACCAAATCTGGTCAAAGAAACAGGGATATCATGCATGCAAGCTTTACATAGACAGGACCCAAAGGGTTGCCCGACCTGGACTCAGGGCCTTGTTGCTGTGTGGCTACAGTGTTCATATTTGCATTGTGATACTCATAGGTCTAAAGCCTACCACACACACACACACACACACACACACACACACACACACACACACACACACACACACACACGCGCGCGCGCGCACGCAAGCCCTTGCAATTTTTAAAAATGGTTCTCAAAAGTAGTTACGTGATTGAAAGCCCCCATGTACAACTGCAGAACCATGATTGATATGGACAACTCAGATTTACAATTTCAGAACATTTAAAACCAGACCAGATATGGTTAGAAAATCAACATTTGTTGTAAGAACTACTGACCTCACAACAGTTTTATAATCATTTATCTGTTATTCGTGTATGCCTACTTGATTCATGATTATGATTTAGTGAGCTTTTTTATGGCATTGTCTTAAAGATTTGATAAATGGGAAGCCATGACGGTGCATTAGGTACAGTTTGAACATCATTAATTTCAGGGAGGTGCAGTGGTAAATTGTGCTACCCCATGCATGCAGAGTACATGTCCCCAGTGGCGCTATCATTGCTAGCTTGTCAAAGTATACCCAAGGTCCTATGTTCATTCCTAACGTGGGTTGGTCCAGGTATTTTCTGAGTGGACTTTGCATGTTCCTTTTCTCTGCATAGGTTTACTCCAGGTGCTCAGAATTCCAAAAAGCATACATACAAACAAATGTGTTTGATACAAACTTGTTTACTGCTGAATCCTGTGTAATGAGTAACTACCGTGTGTCTGTGAATATAACCGAAGTGTAAAATATGATGTTAAATAAACAAACTCATATCTCATAAGTTATTTAAGTGGGCATGTCCCAGGTTTGTAACCACGCTAGGTATTCTACACTATGCATTCAGTCCAACCTTCTAAGAATGTGCTCTTTATACTGAATAGGGTGTTGTTTCAGACATAGCCTTGGTATATCTAGGTAAACATGCACAGAGGGAAAGGTGGAGAAAGGGCAGGAGCCGTGGCCTTCCTAGAAACCTCTCCCGCTTACTCTTTCTTAGCAAAGAGGCACAGACACAGGGGCACGCTGCCTGGCTCCAGATTATTTTCCTCTCTTCCTGCACATAAAACCTTGATCTGTGGGTGATCTGTAATGAGCATGTGCCACCCAGCCTGCTTCTATTTCTGTGCCCCAGTCTGACTCCAACCCTGAGGTCTGCAGGTACATGAAGTCTAGCTGGAATGCATGGAGCCAGGTTCCCACCCACAGAACAGAATCTTTTACAACATCAGCTTTCTGATAAATCCCGGGTCTGTTACCTACTGAATTGGGCTGGTTTTATGTGGCCTTCTGCATATTCAAAAGCATAGAGTTTGAACAGACCAATTTCAATGCACCATGTGATGTCTTTAATCAAGGCTGCTTTGGTGCTTCCATAAACCCGTAGTTCATGCCTAATTAAAGCTAGCAGTTAGCATTTTATTGCACATGGTGAGGCAAGCGTTTGAGATCAGAACATGTGACTCAAAACACATTCAGGCAATGGAAGCACTTTAAATATTACATATTATTCATTTTTCTTAACTGCGTACCGCTGAAATTTCCTTCAGAGTAAATCTGATAGATAAAAAATATACTAAATATAAAATATAAATGTATCTCGTTCATAATATTTTGATCACGAAAATGAAAAAAACAACAACAACATGGCATTATGACCACTAGCAACTATAGTAAATAACACTAATTGTCTTTTTACTATGGCACCTCTTAGTAGGTGGGATTTATTAAGCAGCAAGTGAACATTATATCCCCAAGGTTGATCTGTCTAAAGCAGATATTTAACAGGATTTAAAGTGTGATGGGTCACAGCATCTCTGGAAACTGGAAATGTGTGTGGCATGTTCCCATTGCATGTGATTCAACATACATTACCTCATTGTAGTTCAAGTAGAGCACAGTTCACAAATACAAATCAGCTGAAACTGAAAAGAACTAAAGATTTTCTTTACTTAAAAAGTACAAAAGTCAGGTTTGGACAGTCAAGGGAAGCTTGTTCCACCACTTGCGAGCAAGTACAGAGAAGAACCTTGATGCTTGTCTTCCCCGAATCCTGGGTGGAGGATCATGTCAAGCAAGACTAATGGCTTGGAGCTGAGAAGGTAACGTGGTACAGAGATTTAAACATGGCACACTAATGCTTAGTTGACTTTGTACAATAAATCATAATTATAATCAATATCATCAATTATACACTATAATTTTAACAGTTCCTAAAATTCAAGTGTGCAGATTGTAAAGCTGTCTAAAGCAGAACACTTATGTTGTGTTACTGACCCTAGATATGCTTTTGAAATGTTATTGACCCTAGATATGCTTGTATTCTTTTCCTAGAAAAGACTGACTCGCTAATCTTAAGCAGTCTGACTGCCTGACATTTACGGCTGTAATTCTGTAGAATTCACTGAGTTTGTTTAAACACAAGGTCTTTGTGATTTTTTTGAGAAACTGGGTTGGTTGGGTGGTTGTGAGCTCACGTGTTTATTTTAAGGTGTGACATTCACGTTGACATTGGAAAATAGGCATCTGTATTGTACAGCTCATAGAAACAGGGGCAACAGTCGCTAATTATAAGTACTGTTATACTCAGAGCTCGTGGTGACGAGAGATAATGGACAGCAGTGTGTTTTTATTAAAGGTGGTGAAAAATTATGTACGCACACGTCGCCCCTGAGACCACGTACCGAAACACAATAGAAGTCTTCATGAGTAGCTAAATTCATAAGATGAAACTCAACTGAAAAACATACAGAGCCGGCGAAAGAGAGAAAGAAAGAGCAACCGAAATGAACATGAGAGAGGGGGGAGAGAAACTGAAAGGGAACTGGGGGAAAGAGAGAACTGGGGGAACAGGGAGGAGGAACAGTGAGGCTTTTCTTTTCTCTGGAACTATTACTCACACCCGGGAGTCTGTGACAGTATAAAGTTCAGGAGATTTAGCTATTAATAGCCCGGCGCGAGGGGCTATTTTTAGCCCTGCTCAGGCTATATTTGTAACTAAGGGAGTGGTGGCCTAGAGGAATAAATAATAGAGTGCTATTCAGTGAATCTGATTTTCTTTCCCCTAAGGTGGTTATCCAAAATCAGCAGTGTCTCCATGCCTCAGTACATCACTGTATTCAGACCGTTAGTCAGAAGTGGTTGAGATGGCAGAATGAAGCGTGCAGTAGCAGTCCAAATTACAGGGTGGTTTTGGCCCCCACCCCTCTCACCCCAAAAGCCTTCGTTTCATGTTGAGAATGCTCTTCCAAGCTTTAAACACAAGTTACTTTGCTAAAGGGGTCTATAACAAAAAAAGATTCTACTTCATTATTAAAATCCCATAAGTCCCATAAATCCCAAAAGTATCTGCGATTTCTTAAGCTTTTGAAATGTGTTTATACTGATCAGGCATAACATTATGTTTAAGATTGTGTTGGTCCATTTTCTGCAGCCAGAAAATCCCTGTAACTGTGATACCCTGTGTACTCTGAAAAATATATTTACATTTTCAGCTTATTATTATTATCAGACACCTTTATCTGAACCAATTTACAGTGCAGTACATTGTGCATTCTGAGATCCTTGCCCAAGGACCTAACAGCAGCAACCTGTCAGTGGTGGGACTCAAAACAGGTGACCTTCTGATTACTGATCCAGTACCCTAACCACTGGGCTACTGCTTGCCCTAAAATCTTTCTAACCATACAGTACATGCAGATTTTACTTTAGTACAACATGTTTCTTTATACAAGACGCTAGAACAAGCTAATCAATGTCATTTAGTATTTGATGGGTCAAATTGGCAGTAAACGTGTAAGACTGAAAGAGGAGAAAAAAATTCTGATAGTAATTTAACTCAGAGTCCTGGGTGGTCTCATTAAGCGTTAAGAGCATTTGCCACCCTGAAAAAAAGAATTGTGTTACATTTACAGTAGGCTTTCAAACATCATTTATAGCTGCAAGATCAAGGACATATGCTTCTGTAAGTTCCATTGAGATGCATGCTGGTGCAGACCTTTTAGTTTCTTTAGCAACCAAGTACACCATTATAGATAATTAATTAACTATTCTATTATTTTTAAAATAAAACTGTAACAATTGTCCAATATAAATCAATACAGTAAGCACATTTACGGTTCTTAAATGTGCTATAGAAAAAGTACTGTCTAATATATTTATTTACCCCCTTCCCTCTTCCAGTTGCATCCGAATGCTGGTGCCCTTACTGACGTTTATTGGTCCACACGCTTTCTTCAACCCACAGTGCTATCACATGCTATATATCTAGATGACGATTCTGCCTCTCTGATATGCCTAACATGTTTTGGACTGTGAGAGGAAACTATAGAACCCAGATGAATCCCACTGAGATGTTGGGAGAACATGAAAACTCCATCCGGAATGCCTTACCTGTCAATCGAACCCGAGGCGTCTTGCTGTGATGCGACCATGCCACCTCCTTTATCTGCTTTGTAAGAATATACATAAATGATAATGATTGCAAACATCTACAGGCATTATAATAATAATTCATAATTATACCACTAATAATAATTAATAAATAATTAAATCATGTATTATAGTAACAAATACTGTGTTTTTGTGCTTTATGCTGATGATTGTGAAAAACATTACGTGTGAATTAAAGTGTTTACTGTATACAAATTAGAAGCCATTTAGTTCATTTATTATAAAAATAAGACGTGATTTACAGTTTATACAGTATGACAATAAATATTTACTCATGGTGTTACTGTTAGCTGTTTACTTGCCCTTCTTATTTTAGTATTAGTTTAGTGTCCCTTTGTAAATATTATATAATTTGATTAGGGTCATAGGGTCAAACCAGCTAAAATCTAAACGGCTCCGGACTGAAAACACAAATGACCTCAAAACAACTCGAGCTTGTTTATTGTACAACTGCAATTAACATGTATTCCTTCCAAGTGTTTCTAAAGAAGTCTAGTCAACTTTACTGAACAGCAGAGTTGCTGTTAAGGCTATTGTTTGCTCCTCTGTGCATTTGCCTTTGTTTGGGTCTCCATGTAATTAAAAGGTACATGTAAAACCAGTGGGAGTGCTGGCCGGGGACTGGTTTCAGCGAGAGGCAGGGGGTTTGTGTTAACTACATTCCATTTGAAAGACCCAAAAAGTTAAAAGGAAACCTCAAGTGCGGCCAACATTAACTTCGAACCAGCTCCACGCCCAACCACAATCAAGAGGCAGTGGGTTAAAGCTGGACTATATTGTAAGGGGTCATAGGGAGACATCGAGCTTTCGAGGGTGTGGTGATACTCTGGAAATGAACAACAAAGAGAAAATGTGGCTATAGCTGCAACCAGTGAGCAGTGTCAGGTTTGTGTTAAACACACACCATTTATTTTAATAACACTGAGCTATAGTAAACCGTATGAAACAGTAGCGTAGATGTCAGCCAAACATCTGCAAAAGAGATCAGATAATGAATCATATTATTATGTATACCATTCCAGATGTTGCACTGCTTTAATAATTTCAGGTTGGAAAATGCATGCTTACTTAAAATGATTCACAAAACAATTCGTGTTAAATCTATAAACAAACTACTTTTCATATCCAATACCTAAAATAGAACTGGGATTCTGAATACATTGTATGGCATTGGATAGTTTAGCTGTTAAGCTATCAAAATTATAATTAAAAGTCCCGGGCCTTTAAACCCTAAAGCCCTTAATTGCTCAGATTGTGCTATAACCTAATTTTCACTACATTTAGATCTAGAAAACTTTTGCACTTTTATACAGTTTATACACAGTAAAATTATTCCACTGTGTATAAATTTAATCTGATTTCTCTTTGTTTGTTTCCTGTCGTATTCGACACTTGGGTGCACTGAGGACCAGCAGTGTTTTTATGGATTAGTTTGCCAGGTCTTTCTTCAACCTGTAGTGCTACGAGGATGCTATGCATCTATAGGATAATTTCATATCTCCAATCAACCTAGTGCATGTTTTTCGATTGTGGGAGGAAACCCGAGAATCAAACTTTCTTGCTTTGAGGCGATATTGCTAACCACTAAGCCACCGTGCCGCCCAAATCAGATCATTAATCAGATATTTAATTTGAGTCCTTAAAGTTAGTATAATCAATTGCACAATCTCTACTATTGGCTATCTTTTTAGCCGTCTGGTTTCCTCATATTTTCTTGTAATCTTTTGCACATTTGGCAGTTTTCGGCTCATTTTCTCACTCCAACTGTTGATAGTCAACCAGACAAAAACTTAGACACACCCCACATTGTTTTCTTCAAAAGCACTGTCCAGCCTTTCCAGCTGTAATGGCATCTGTTTTTCCCCTTTGGGACATGTCCCATTCATGCTCGTTAAATAGAACTCTCTCAAATCATATTCAAAGGCACATTTTGCAATTACCTTTCTCATTACGTGCTTTGGGCATTACAATTAACCGACCAGTTAATTGGTTGCAGACAACACAGCTAGTGAAACATATATTCATGGCTCTTCCATGGCTCTTTTGTGAGATTTTAGGTTTTTGCTGTTATATTATTTGTTTAAGTTGTGGAGTCATATTTGTATATGCCGAAATAACATACTACCACAAACCCAAATTAGACAAAGTCGGGACAGCATGGGAAATGCAAATAATACAATAATACAAAAATGTTATTGTATGTATTTGCTAATTTACTTTATTATAGACAGTTTGAAATCAAAATATGTATTTGATGTACTTAATGGTGCAGACCGGGCTACGGAGTGGCTCTAAAGAGAAAATATCAACGTAGAAATCGAAACGTTTTGGACCCTTAAGTATTAAGTGGTAACTGCCTTAATGTCGTAACTCTTTAATAATGTGTTGGAGGCCAGGAATGCGGTAATTATTAAATTAAGTTGACTAGACGTAAAATATCTTAGGTAGTGTCGCGACTAAAATTACAACCAAAAGAAAAAATAAATAATATGTTTTTATTACTATTATTAATATTTGCTTTCTATGTTGTCCCATTTTTTTGGTCCCTGGGGTTGATTTGGCATTGTGTTTTCAAAAGTCATAACAAACTAAATGTTATTTATTGTTACAATGTCAGTATTTTGTCAGTAATTTGTTTTTAAGGAAAATAGCTTTTAAGCGATTATGTCAATTCAGTATGCATGTGCCATCATTGACATAACAAAAGCAGCGCAACCTATTAACCCCAGCACATGGCCGATTCTACCCATTTGCCCTAATATATAATCTAAACCTCAGTGCCCCTCAATCCTCCCACCTAGTCTCTCCAGTCTGAATGTCTAGACCTTCCTCCGCCTGTCCTTATTTTCTGCAATGTCAAGTTAAAAAGACCAGGGAGTGTTATGATACTGGCAAGACAAAGCATACCAGTGACCTCCAATTACCTCTCCTGACCAAAAATGTGACGCTGAGAAGTCAAATAACCCTCATGCACTTTCTAGGCTATTTCAGTTTGTGTCTACACATTTAAGCTAAAATAGGATTGAAAACAAGCAAACCATGAAAGCGTGGGAATGAAGAACGTCAGCGTAGATGGGGCTGATCTAAAAATGGAGAAAATAATAATCTACGTATTTTGGATGTGCACACATACTGCCACAAACATATGCTCATTATCACTGTGACTCACATACTCCAGAGGGTGGAAAAAGCGTCTGGACCGGGGACGGTCCCTCCAAACCCATTATAACAGTAATAACCCCACTGATGGTGCACACCGCAGATTTAAACAACTGTCCAAACTCAGTACAGCTGAATTCCAAACACACCAGTACATACACACCTAAACATTTTAATCTCCTTTTCCAATGTGTCCTCAGACCAAAGGACTGAAAAAAAGAGAGCTCAGAAGGGTAGAAATGGGAAACTCTGTTCCTGCACAACCACAAAGTTTACCATTAGAACCGAGATGAGAGCTGTGGTCTTAAAATGAAAGTGTTACTCATTATTCTCGATCAGACTGCTGGGTGGACCATCACGAAACTTTCTGTTCCAGACAAAAGAAAGACGGATTGTATAACTAATGCATGCATTTAAATGTCAAAGCTGTTTCTGTAAGAATCGAGAGCTACTCTTTCATTATCTATGGCAAAATACATATTGGGTTAGATTCTGGTTTCAGTGAAATGTCAGAGCCGTTTGTGTGCATACTGAAGTGAACATTTTTATGGTGGCTTTCCAACTAGTGTGGATTTTTGCTAAACTAGTGATACTTTTGGAATCTATTTCTTTACAGTTTAGGTTTTTTTCCAAGTATGTGTGCACTGTATGGACTAAACCTATAGGAACAACAGCATGCTTCTTTTAAATACATATCAGAGCTCAGACATCAACCACATTAAAAAAATTAAATATGATCTCACACAATTAAGGGCTTCTGGAACATCATTAGTGCTGAGGCTAATCTAAATTGTATCTACATTTGGAAAGCCTGGTTAGCTCCGTTGGTAGAGCATCAGGGGCATTTCACTTATGGGGCAGCCATGGCCTAGTGGTTAGAGAACTGGGCTTGTTATCGAAAGGTTGCCAGTTCAATTCCAAGAGTTAACCTTGAGCAAGACAACAAGCTTCTAACTGCTCTCCGGATGACGTGTCTAGGGCTACCCACCATGCTCACTGCTACCCTTTGGTGTGTATTCACTAGTCTGTGTCAATGTGTGTTTTACTGCACAGTGTGGGTTCAAATCGAAGGAATCATTCCTACAAAGCACAATAATGAAATATATTAGAGTATTCTAATTAACAGTATCGTATTAGTTCTATAGTTGTTTATTATTCAATGAAGTAATAACTAGGTAGTGTAATGTAACTTTTCAAATCAAAGAATAGACTTCATTTCAATGAAGATACATGAAATACAACAAAAGAAAGCAGTTGGCCCTGAAGCAAGTAGACGGGCAGACAGGCAAAGAACATTCTAGGACTTCTGTCTTATTACGGACACAGTCACTTACTGCCATTTACCAGCACTGCTGTACAAACACTCCTGTTACTTGCAACAATAAAAAGTGATTTTGCTCACTTGTTTTATTGTAAAGGCACTCTGGGCCTCTCGGTCAATGGGCATGTCTGGACATGTGCACTTCAGACAAACGCTGCTTCATCAGCATGAACTACACTGAATGTATTATTTGTTTCGAACCTCATGAGGTACTATAATGCACGTGCATGCAAAAGACTTCTTTTGCTTCCCCAGCACAATAATAACACTCGCTTTATATATTTTGTAGTAATCATTTTCAAAAGGTGAACAGAAAAAAGCATCAATAGCTTTTCATTAAAAAAATGTGTGAGTTAATGTGCAAAAGATGACGAGTAATTATTGCATACAAAAAGTGTGGGGGTGGTGTGGACTAGTGTAGTGTTGTGTAGTGCATGCTTCAGATACACCAAAGATGCAGCTGGTAGGCTATAAGTCTTCAGTCGAACAAATGTTTCTCTTTATTTCACACCCCACACACACCCCCAAACCAACAGTTGCTAGTCAGTGAGCTTCAATCTGGTTTCTGTGTCACATTTCTTTTACCTGTACTCTTGTTATATAATATGGCATGGCATATGCTCTAAAGTTAACATGGCAGTTATTTTCCCAAAGGGGTTTTCAAAGTCATTCTGAATACAGTATGGCTCACAAGAATATAATATAATAAGAAGAGCAGATATTAGACTTTGTATCACACCTTTGTATCATCTGAACTGCAACAGCAGACAGACGTTCAACTGCTTTATTCAGTAGTATGAATAATTGATGTACAGTTATATTTAAGCAGACAACATATTATCATCAGTGTTTTTGCTGAAATTGTACATGAATGATTTTTGCACTTACATATTAAGGACCAATTTTTTAAAAATGCCATTATTTTAATCACAAATTGAATAATAATTTGGGGCAGCCATGGTGGTTAGAGAACTGACTGTTGGCAACTGAAGTCAAGTCAAGTCAAGTCACTTTCCAAAATACAGGCTGAACCGAAATCCCTGTTGAGCAAGCCGAGGGCAACTGTGGGAAGGAAAAACTCCCTGAAAAAATTACAGGAAGAAACATTGAGAGGAACCAGACAAACAAACTGAAGTGCACTTCAATTTACCGTATCACTAATTAATCCCTGGGTGCTGTGGCCAATGCTGCCCAAAGCGTGTTCACTAGTGTGTGCAAATGTATCATTATACAAATTGAATTGAGTGTAAAAAGCACAAATCATAAGAAGTGCTCTAAATATTTGAACAAATGGATGCTTCATTTATATTAATAAAGAATTAATAAATTGTATTTTAAAATTTTGCTAAATCATCACGTCTATGTCTCCTTGAATTCATTCCTGAAAACCTTTATGTTAGTTATTGAGTTGCACTTAACTTTCAAATTGATGTTTATTTTGCATCTGTGAACTGCCAGCCTCTCGAGTTCAGGTCTGGACTTTTGACTTGGACAATCAGAGACCTGCCCAAGTATCGGTTCAAGCTTTGTTTCGACACTATGCCTTAGGGCAGTCATGGTAAAAGGTGAACTGTTAGCTCAGTATGATTTGCATGTGTTCTGGAGGGGGTTTTCTATAACGATGTTCCTGTATTGTTTCCCTGATCCAGCTAAGAAGCAACCTCATAGCTTTATCTAGCCAATCATTCAGATCATTTTAACCATTTCTTGTGTAGTCGCTGTCAGTTATGGGGCTATTTGTGGTGAAGGATTAGTTAAAATTTCTTACATTTATACAAGGCTTAACAAACGTCAAACATGCAGTCATATATCGTCTATGCAACAATGGATTTCGTCGTGCCACTTTGTTATAAAAGGCCAGATTTATAGTACAGTATAGTAGAGTATTGGGGTGGTTACCTTTCTAACAATCTTAACCATTTACACAGATCAGGCATTTTGACCCCTGACAGGTGAAGTGAATAATCTCTCTAATAACATCTCTTTATCAGATCACCTGCTACTGATGTTTATAGTTATGATAAGCAACAAGTGAACATTTTATCCTCAAAGTTGCTGTTGGAAACAGGAAAGATTGGTGCTTTGAACGAGTTTGCCAAGACCAAATTGTGGGCATGTCCAAAAGTTGAAAAAGATTTTTGCAGGTTTGAATAAATGGTCATTTAGGAAAACTGGTAAACCAGTAACAAGGTCATAGGTCACCAAGTGTCATTGAGGCATGCTAGGAGCAAAGTCTGGTCCATGTGACGAGCTACTGATAATTAATGCTGGTTCTGATAAAATGGTGTCAGAATACACAGTGTATCACAAGTAGTTAATCAGTGTAGAACTTTTTTTTACAAGCTAGATTGTGTCTTCCATTTCCAATCAAGGCTCCTTTTGCATGCATGTGATAAAAAAAGACAAAATTCTCAAGAAATTTCGACATATAACAAGAAATAAATAAGCTAATGTTGAGCTAATTTTTAATGTTGCTACGTGTAAAATGTCATTTAAACACAAAATATGATTTCAAAATGGTTTTTATAATAAAGCATTATGAAAAGCTTTGCATTTGTATGATGTGTAACGCAATTGATGGTTTACCCATGCTGAGTTCCTCGGTATTTTAGAAAGTTTATTTCTTTCAACGGTTGCCCTTGGCTTGCCCAAAAGGGTTTTTGGTATGTTGACTGCTTTTAGACAATGTTTATTGTAACTAGCATTATACATTATACATTATATAGCTCTTATAGATTTTATGAATGCATTATTTTATGCTCTATGCAAATGTTCTACTGTGTACTTACTGTGTAAATGGCTGTGAAAAGTATGACCAGATTATTAAATTATTAATTATTATTAATATTTATAGGCATGGGAAATCAAAGACTTTGTATATGTGCAAATAATTTACAGAAAACACGGAGACAGGTTCAATTCGGGTGTGACTAAAACCTGGATTACTAATCACAGAAATCACTCCCTCGAACCTGGACTGAAGAAAAAGACTTAATCTAATCAACACTCTAAAAGATCTAATCAATACTCCAAAGAAGAGAGGTTCTGCTTAATAGAAAACAATCAGTAAAATAGTGTGTTGAAAGTAGGTATTTGCAAACGATTTGCATGGATTTGCATATATTTGAATGGCTCCGTCCAGCTGTTTATAGCACCACCCCGACTTTCCAGCCTGTCTACACAGTTTGGACTGCACCGTCTGCACCGTTTCCTCCCAGTCTGGGATTTCAGATCATACAGTCACTTCCACCGTCTTATTTATGCCATCTGATCGAATGAAGGCACACCCAAGTCTAATGTCTAGAGAGCGTCTGAGGGTCTATGTCTCCAATGAGAGAAAGAGAGAGAGAGAAAAGAATACGAATCAGTCAGCATTGAGTCAGAGGGAAAAACCCAGACATGTTTACTAAGCGAGCTCAGAGGAAAAGACTTTCTACACAGGTCAAACAGGATTCAGAATTCTTATTACAAGATCCCCTTCTCGCTGTCTTCAAATGTTTATGACTCTAGGCAATCTGACTCTCCTTGCTTCAACCAGATCACTGGCTTGTATTCTGGATTCTCCCTGCAGTCACTTTATGAAAGAGTTGAAAATGTTTCATCAAAAGTACCTAGCTTACCTAGCACTCTCGCTTATTTTCCCGAACTACAGTGGAACCTTAACTTAGTAACAAGTTAACATACAGTTATTACAATTTAGAATGATGTTTACTTAATATTTGTTTAACTGATGCAAAAAACATGTGACATCACAAAGTGAACAACACTTTAGGGTTTGCAGCTAATGTCATAGATAGACATTTGGTGTAAGGAACAGTTGTTTTCAAATGATAAATGAAATATTAATAATAATAATAATAATAATAATAATAATTTTTATTTGCAAATTCAGGCAAATCAACTGTTTTCTGTACTCAACGACTAGCATGTTGTCTCACTTAATTCTATCAGTTTGAATGGCATGATGTTAATTGCATTAGCCTAGTAAACACTAGATTGTTCCTAAATTTAGAAGTCAATGTAATTTTACAATCCCTTATAATTTAGATTTGGAATACTTTTTTTTTTTACCACTGTGCCTTTACACACTTAGGAATTATTCCTCCACGTTTAATCCAATCCGTGCAGTGAAACACACATTTACACATACAAGTGAATACTCACTAGGTGGCATCCGGGGAGCAGTTAGGGTTCGAAGAATTGATCAAGGGCAATTCAGTTGTGGCCTGTCGATTCTGAAATAAACCGGCAATCTTCCAATTACAAGTCTGGTCCTTTATCCACCAGGCCACGGCTGCCTTGTAGACAGAAAGACAGCAAGTCAGCTCTCTAGATTTTGAAACACACAATATTTATACAGTAAGCAAAGACTTGAACTGTGTTTAATTGATGTTCACCTCAAAGAAGGTTCGGGGATTTAGGTACAATATGATACTACATTGTGTTGTTGGTTATTATTGTTTACAGTAATGTCTATCTGACAGTGTATTATATAGTGGAATATTTATTTGATGAATATCTATTTTGACTTATTTCAGAACTGAGTACATTTGCAAGTCAAGGGTCCACTGAAAAATGAAAGCCTAGTAACCCCATCTCCATTGTGGTCCATTCCAGCACTGGGATACCATCGCTGACGAAAGTGCCATTAGATTGAGCCTTCATCTCATGAGTAATAAGATTTAATGTGTTTGTAAGCCGTCGAAGAGCAATTTGTAACAACATGCCATCAGGGATAGTGAATCACGTCAGTCAACAGCATGACTGGCTCATACAGACTGTTTTATCCCCTCCTACAAACACCATGACCCTCTTATGTAATTCCCAACTGACTCATGTTTAAATTGGAAGCAATTATAATCAGGCTGTAATGCTAAAATGAACACTATCAGTCAGGATAATGTGTTTGTTTCCACACATCATGATGTAAAGATACCCCTTATACTCATTGATTTGACGTTCATGTTGCTAGTTCTGGGCCACATTTGCCTACGAGGTTGTGGATATAAATAAATAATAGAGTCATTAATAAAGGTCTCTTCAACAATGTGTTTATTCTTAGAAATTGCAATTAAAACTAAAGGTTCTACTAGTAAATACACTGGCTTTGTCTCTAGCTTCTTGCAGCTATTCCTTTATCTGTGGCTTTAATGGTTCTTCAAAAAATTTCCACTTTTGAATATTTATTTCCAAAAAAATTTCTTGCAGTGCAAACAAAATGTTTTCGTTGAGAATGTAGGTACTGATGCAACAGTGCTTTCCAGGCCCAACCAAATCCTTTATGTGACCGTAAGCAGAATTGTATTTGGTGCTCGTGCTTTATCATTCAATAGACTACACTGTGTGTGTAATGTAGCCACTACCATTAGCATTATTTGCATTTAGTCTCCATCATAGCTAGAGTCATTCAGGTTATTGTTTTTAAACTTTCACAGGTAACAAAAATTCACAAACATAAGTGAAGCATATTCAGTTACCTATTTGAAAGCACCATGAGCAAACACGATAACGTATTAAACATTAGACAACATTAAACCTGTTTAATTTCTGTTGATTCTAAATTGTAGAACAGATTTGCAAATGTGTGCACAATGTACACTCATAAACATCATAAAATAATTAAATAAAACGAACTGTTAAAAAATGTTATACAAGCATCACAAATCTAGAATATAGAAATAGCAATTTTTTATGCCATTGATTGTCCACAAAAGTTTTGCACAAAACAAATCAGTGTTTTGTATCAAAGATGTGGAAAGATGTTCATCTGATTGACTTACCTGAATAAAAAGGACAGCCAGTGCAAACTGATCAAAAACAACTTTTAAAATGACATAATATCCACTTTTAATTGCTGGCATACCCCTGAAAGAGAAATCGGAAAGTAATTAACACTACATCATTTGCCAACATCTGTTAAGATCACATATAAATAGGGCATCGTTTACGAGTGAGTAATGCATGATGCGCTGCCACATTTGGGGGTGAAAGAGAGGCAGATTTAACAGCCGTTTTAATTATAATAGTGATTCATCATGAGGTAAAGAGAGGTCCCTGAAGGCTTCTGCTTTTCAGACGCAATCTGAAGACACCTTCTGACCTCCCTCGCTCTTACTATTAAGATTCGAAGTACCTTTTGTCAGCATGAAAGTAGAAAATTACATTATACAATACAACAATATAATACATAAAGATATATAAATACATACAGAAACACACTCTATCCCAAATGTCAGTCTGCACAAGTGGCACTGCTTGGTTGTAAATTTCTACCTTTTCAAAATGAGTATTCCTGGCTATAGGTTATCAAACTGCTACTTGGTATGATTCGGTGATGTCTGGATGCTTACAAGACTATAATAAACAATACTAGCATTTTTAGTGCTTAAAAGATGCACATATTAATAGTCAAAATATGTGCTGCCCCAAATAAAAAAAAAGCCAGCAAGAAAATGCATTTTAAGTTACTTGGTTCGATTCGATTTCTCATGTTTTGCCAGGTCAACTACATTTAGTTTAATAATAAACATCCTTAAGTGCATTTTTTCTGATGTTGAGTTCAATACTAAGTGGTTATTAAACAAATTTGCAAAAGGATTGGGGTAAAGATTGTGCAGCTTTATTGCCTTCTCAATAATTATTATGACATCCCAGTGGAATTTTACCTTTCACCTCAATGAGTGAACGTATACAGTTCAACGCTTAGATGATATTTGTGTATTTCAACATGACTTTTGATATTGCAATTTCCGTGGGAGGCAACATTTTTTAAATAGTTGATTTTGTCTATACACCTCTGTAATTCTTTAAGTGTTGGAACATGTGTCATTTTGATCTATCGGTATTCAGGTGTGGTAAGTGTGCGTCTTGAAACCCTGCGTGTGTATTGTATGCAAAGGTGTGCCATCATCCACCCACATTCTATGAAATCTATGCAGAAATCTGTTTGCTAACAATAAACTGGGATAATCAGTCAGTACAGATCATTTTAAAGGAATGCACTAAATACAGCAAAGAGGAGGATCCACATTTGCTGAGCGTCAGTCATTCTGTTTCAATAATTATAAAAAGCCTAAACAGATACGGTATATGATAGCAGGCTAGTAACAGCCAGATAAGTACAATATCAATTTATGTGCACAAAAATGCCACTTCAAACATCACTGTAAAAAACCTTATGATAGTCAGTCTGGGTCCAGATGTCATTGCATTGCCATTACACATATACAGATGTAAAGTACAACAGAATGATTTCTTCTCATAACCAGATTTGTACGGAAACTGAGCACTGCACTCCTGGAGCAGACTGGGTTAAGGGTCTTGCTCAAGTATTCAACAGTTGCTGTGGAGCAGAGCCGGGATTTAAACCCCCAATCTTCCAGTTCATACCACAAAGCTCTACCCACTAGGCTACACTGTCCCTAATGGACAGTGTGTACCAACCCACAATGGAAATGTGTATTGTGGTCAGATGAATCAGCATTCCTTCTTTTAGAAAGAGTATGTGTGAGCACCGGATCAAAGATGAAAAGCATTGTTCAGATCGTTATAAGCTACATTAAACAGTAATAGCAACAATGTTAGAAAAAAGAACATTGAGATCTAAGAGCACACAGGACATCTTTTCCAATACCATGACAATACAAAACTAAATGCAGAAAACATTATAAAAGCATGGGAGAAGAATTTTATACGGCATTGGCGACCGCCGAACTGTTGTAAGACATTAAGACATGTTTGCAAAATGAATGGAAAGACCCAAAAACATGATCCACTTGGTGCTAAAATACATTTTAAGTGACATTAAAAAGTCTTTCCTTTAGTGTTCCAACTTCATTGCAGTCACGGACGTTTATTAATAAGGAATTAAGCTGAGCAGACGAATAAGAAATATGATGTTTCATATTCACAAAGTTTGCAGTGAAATAAACGTCAATGTAAGTCAATGTTAGAAATGCTTTGAACATGAAATGTTTTAATTCATTCTTGCATTTTTCAAATTTTGTCTATTTTTTATCTGGGATTTTATAAGACATATAAATACCTTCTCATACGCTAAATCGTGGCCACGCCAGGCAATGTTAAAGATAAATACAATACCCAGAAATATGTATGGTGTGTAATATATGGCTAAAAATACACCCATGTGGGATAGGATCTGTGATACTGAGTCAGGCACAAACTATTCCCATGGCTTGTGTTATGTACAGAACAGAGAAACATCCCTACCCAAGACATACCAGACTCATACACTGATGCTGACTAAATCTCACGCTGAGTAATCACTCCTTCCTGAAAGAAAATTACTGTGAAGACACAAGGACAGGTGTACACCCAGCAGACAAGGCTGGGTGGGCCAGGAAGAGGTCAAAAGTCACAACACAACAGGCGCATCGCAATTCAGCTCTCCGTCTAGCCTGTTCACTGGGAAATAGTTCTGGTCAGTTTTACATTTAGTTGCGTCTCACATGTATGATAGTTTACTCACATCATAATGAAAATGTCTTACTTTTAATCTCTGCTTTGATTTCTGATGCATTGTGGTCTGAATGATTAGAAATCGTGGATATTCAGTCTTGGGAAACCTTAACCGCGATCTGGCAAGCCTGCATTCGTTTCTGCATGACACTATGAGAAACAATGTTACATTTTGGTAATGTGTAAAATTATTTCTTAAGTCAGTGGCAGAGTGGCACTGTCGTCTGACATCAAGACGTCCAGGGTTTGATTCCTGGTTAAGGTGGTCCAGGACTTTCTGTGCATTCTAGGTGCACTGGTTTTCTCCCACAGTCCAAAGACACGAAGTCTGAAGGGTTAATTGTAAATTGTCTTACAGTGACCATAAATAAGAGTACGTTTATTTGGAAAGGACCATAATTTGAGAATTCTGAAAAAACTATTAGTTACAGTTTAAGTTTAAATTTGTTTAAGTTTGATGATGATTTTTACCCTTTAGTCGAAATCGACCCTGGGTCACTCTGTGGATCGTTACCGATCCCAGAGTATTTCG